>JAAAKQ030310501.1:0-14703 GCA_010016005.3 Zanna intricata
CATAATAAAATAGTTATTGAGATATATAAATTGTTAGACACATAAAGAATAATTACTAGTACAGCAATTATTTTAGCCTGCACTATTTATAATATTAGTTTATTCAGTTATAATATATCTTGTCGCTCGTCACTCGTCACACGTTGGACAGACACCAAATCGCTCGCATCGCCTACGTAGGACACCGCGTAACAGTTTTATAGTAAGGTCAATTTTTCGTTCTCTTTAAAAAAAAAGAAAATAAATTTAATATTTTATCTGGACAATACTCCAAAATTTGGTAAAGAGATTGATTATTATATTTTTTATAGTTTTGTTTTATAGATTAATTTTTAATGTGTTCAGATATGTGTCCATGTAGAAAAAGCATCTTAATTATATAGCTTTGAATTTATTTGACAACAGTCAGGATATTAGGAGATTGAAAAGACTCCGTCTGCTTGATCTGGTTGATGGACAGTTTGATGATCGAGTTTGTTAGAAATACTAATTTTTATAATTGTTTTTGTTTTATTTATGACTATCAAATTTATGGAACATATGTTTATTATTTATTTTTCATTATCTAAAAGTTAATATTTAATTTATTGTTGTTTGATAGTATACTATATTGTTATATACGTCTTATGTGTAGTAAGTATATTGTTATATACGAACACGACTTGATTATGAAGATAGAATTAATTCCGCATTTAAAAATATTTAATTATATTCTCAGACACACTCATCAAACATTATCAAGTTTATCATAGTTACTAGTTGTTTTTGTACTCGTTGAGGATTATCACTATATGATCCTGTCATAAGATTTATTTATAGTTTCAATATGGAAGCTGATTGTAAACAAACGAATTCAGAAAAAAACAGTAATATTTATTTTTTATTATGGTAATTCTTTGATATTTATTTACAAATGTAAAAATATGCTTATTATGTTTGTTTTTAAGTTTAATTGAAAACTTTTTTATCGTAGTTTGAATGTTATGTAATTTAAAAAAATATTATTTAAAATGGAAACTGAAAGGTTCTTTACATTTGTTTTAGTAGTGACTTGATAAAACTTTTATGTTCAAAACTTCAAAAAGAAAGTTGTTAACTACGGTAGGTAAGCTATATGAATAGTATCCGTTGCAATATGAATACTAGTTCAAGAGTACTGTTTGAATGTATTTTAAAAAGCATCCCTTTTGCATGAAAGTTTATAGAATACTTTTAAGTTCAAGTTCTCTAAGTTTTAACATTTAAGATGCTGTACAGATGAGAGGTGAATCTGTTATCAGTTTTTTATATGAATTCTTGGTTAATAGATTTTTAACAATTTTATATTATTTATTGATTTCCATAACTTCTACATTTCATATAATATTTGCTCGAAAATTTATAAACCATAAACATCTAACTGCATTGCAAAAATACGTATACATTTTATGTATTTATGGAAACAAAAACTAATGTAATTCTTTTCCCCTTTGCATTTTTTCCCGTTGAAAAACGAAAAATGTTCGTTTTTCATACAACTTACGTATTTTTAGTTTCCCATAAATCACATTTAAAAGTCAATTTCTTAAACAGTAAAATCGGTAAACTATATTCGAGATTAATTAAGACATATTCACCTATAAAAAAATTATTTACTTTAAATTACTCCTACTCTACTTGAGATAATGCTAACTAATGCTAACTACCATCTCAATAAATTAAATATTTTCATGATCCTAACCTACGTGATTAACTATAATATTTTAAATATAAATGCAAAAGTTTATGAATTTCTCTGTTTGAAGCAGAATCACACGAGAACTAACTGACAGATCGATTTCCAATTATCAGGATCATTTTTGGTTATCCGAGGGAAGGTTGTAAAGATCGTAGAATGAGATGAAATCCTCCGTGTGGGGTTAAGATATTAAAGATATTCATTAAGGAAACAAAACTTAATCCTTTTACTTTATTACAGCATTTCTGTCATCTTGGCAGTATAATTATAACGAACTAAAATAACTAATACTATTTAAAATGAATATCTGTAAAATATTTAATATTTGAGAAGGATGAATGCGTTGGGGATCAAAGGTAGACGCGTCCTTATCAGGCCAGACGTCTACCCATGCGTCTGACGAGCGAAGCGAACACCTGACCATCTAGTTATAAAATAAAATATATAATATTTAAGAAAAAATCATAGTAATAAAATTTAACAGATGACTTAAAATAATTTTTTTTTTCTTTGTATTATCAAGTAACAATTCAAGAATATAGATCTTTATAATTTCATAAAGATAATTATAGATATTTATAATTACATGTTTTAAATAAAGATGGTATACCAATTTATAATACGAAAGAAAACTGGTCGATAGGTGATTAGAATATATCGAAGAGTTATACGGAGGATATAAATTAAAAACTAGTGTTATCGACGAAGAAGAGGAAGTCGAAGAGGAAGAAAAGGGAGATACAATACGGAGGTATGAATTTAATAAAGCGTTAAAAGATCTGAGTAGCAGAAAGGTTCCTCAGATAGACGGAATACCAGCCGAATTACTGCGCAGTGCAGGCGAAGAAGCGGTAGATAAATTATACAAACCAGTGTGTAATATTTATGAAAAAAGGGGACATTCCGTCAGACTTTAAAAAGACTGTTATTGTCATGATTCCAAAGAAAGCAGATAAGTGTGAATAATACAGAACAATTAGCTTAACTACTCATCCATCAAAAATCTTAACTAGAATTCTGTACAGAAGAATTGAGAGGAGAGGGAAAGAACTGTTAGGAGAAGACCAATTTGGTTTCAGGAAAAGTTTAGGAAAAATAGAAGCAATTTTAACAGTCAGATTAATAGTAGAAGGAAGATTAAAAAAAAACACACACTGACATACATGGCATTTATAGATTTAGAAAAGGCATTTCATAACGTAGAATTGAATAAAATGTTCAGCATTTTAAAAAATTTACTGTTCAAGTACAAAGATAGAATAACAATTACTAAACAATTTACAGGAACCAAACTGCAACAGTAATAATCGAAGAACACACAAAAGAAGCGATAATAAAAAAACTTAGTCCAAGGATGTTCCCTATCCCCGTTACTTTTTAATCTTTACATAGAACTAGCAGTTAATGAATTTAAAGAACAGTTTAGAACCGGAGCAATAGTGTAAGGTGAAAAGATAAAGATGCTACGATATAGTAATTCTAGCAGAGAGTAAAAGAGATGTAGGAGAAACTTTGAATGGCATGAATTAAGTCTTACGCAACAATTACCTCATGAAAATAAACAAAAACAAAACGAAAGTAATGAAATGTAGTAGAAATAATATAGATTAATCACTGAATATAAAAACAAGAAGGGAAAAGTTTACTAAGGTAGAAGAATTTTGTTATTTGGCAATTATAATTACTAAAGATGGACAAAACAAGAGTGATATAAAATGCCGAATAACTCAGGCGAAACGAGTTTTCAGTCAGAAATCTAATTTGCTTACATAAAAAAGTTAATTTAAAACGTCAGGAAAACATTTATGAAAGTATATGTTTGGAGCGTAGCTTTATATGGAAGTGAAACTTGGACCTTCGGAGTACCTGAGAAGCAAAGATTAAAAGCTTTTGAAATGTGGTGTTATAGGAGAATGTTAAAAATCATATGGGTGGATAAAGTGACAAATGAAGAGGTGTTGCGGCAAATCGAAGAAAAAAGAAACATTTGCAAATATATTTTTAAAAAGAAGAGACAAAATTATATGCCACATATTAAGGAATTCTAGAATATTCGCTTTGATACTGGCGGGAAGGTAGATGGTAAAAATTTTGCAGGCAGGCAACCTTTGAAATATGTAAAAAAAATTGTTAGGTATATAGGATGTAGGCTGAAATACTGAAATGAAAAGACTGGCACTATGTAGGGAATCTTGGAGAGCTGCATCAAACCAGTCAAATACTGAAGACGAAAAAGAAATAACAATATAATGTATGGCATTTCACATATAAATATATGTAAATCAATCTACATCATCTTAACTTAAATTTCAAAGATTTTTTTCAGATGAGAATTTATATTATTTTTTCATTTACGAAAGATAAATAAAATCAGCCATTATTCGGTCAACAATAGTTCACAGCTATGAATTATAAAATATGAAACGGAGAAACTGCTTTCCATACTAAAAAATAAATTGCATTTCGCTTTGAATCAGCACCTTCAAGAGATTCATCTAGAAATTACCCCCAAGAGTGATAAAAAATTCTTTAATCGACCTTCAAAATATTTGTTTTCTATTTCTATTATAATAATCTGAGGAGACTATTTCTGAACTAATTAAATACTCACTGTTTGCATTGTTTGGTTCTAGACAAATATATTTAGTTGTAAGAAATTTTTAATATGAATTCCACAAACAACTTAGAAATTCCTTAAAAATAGAAATATTTTTAATTAACAACCTTTAACTACTTACTATTAATAAACACAAAAAGCATAATTTTTTATTGATTATTGAATCTTTTTTAATAACGATAAATTCCATTAATATATATAATCGTTTTGATATCTATTCATAAAGCGTTAATCAAAATTATAAAATTATTCATAAACCGAAAAAAATTATAACTATCCATATAAACAAAATTTCTGTTCATCCGTTTAATAATTAATATAACATCAGTGGATGTCTAGAGAAAAGAAACTGCTATTCCGCGGTATACATACATATCCATCAGGCTTTGATAAAGATTTGTTGCCTGGCTTGCTCTATAATTTGAATTATAACTTCCTCAACCCTAATTACCTTGGCTCACTGAATTAGTTTGAGGCACGTTTCATTAAAGTAATATATAATAATGAATTATCAGTGATGATTATTAAATAATGAATAATGATGATTATTATTAGATCTGGTTTCCATTAGAGAACTATACTAAGTCCTATGTTATTCAATATTCGCTGCGTACCTTCCAATCCTGGAAGGTTACATCGTCGCAGCATTTGCCGATTACGCTGTTATCCTTGCCGATAACAAAGACATTAAACTAGCTTTGCTGGGGCTACAAACAGCATTGGAAAGGTCCAAAGCGCAGACAAGGATCTGCGCATAGCAGAATTGCCATGAGAAAGGCTATTTTAGGGACAATTCTAGACAAAATTGTAGGGACAATTCTTGTCTATGAAGGGTTTTAGACAAAACTTAAATGTTATTTTATCTAACAAACAGACTATGAGGTATCTTGGAATGAACCTAGGTAATCATTTACGCGGAAGGGTCACATGAGGGTGAAAATAAAACAACCAAACTTCAAGTTTAGGGAATTGCATAGCTGCTGCGGAGAAGCTCACACCTCATATTATCCAATAAACAAATTTGTTGTATGACATATCTAAACTTATGGTATGGAGTTGTTGGGGACAGAAAATAATAGTAACGTAGATATCATACAATGCTTCCAAAAGAACTTAACGAAAACAATTGTAGAAGAGCCATGATCCATACTAACGTTAAGATTCACGAATATCAAGAGCTTCCGACGGTTCATGAGGTTCTGAAACGACACAGTGTTAAATACTACCAAAATCTAGAAAATCACTCAACCACTTAGCGATCAATCTGCTTGGTAAGGGTACCAGGAACGTCAGAAGTCTACTGATTTATTTACTTCGTTATTCTTTTGTTTTATAAGTTATTTTGTTTTGTTCGACTAACTATTATTTGATTGCTTGTTTTTACGGACTATCAAGTAAAGGCAGATTATATTCATTTACTAATGAACTATAAGATTATTTCTTACTGAAAACTTTTGTTGTGGATTTCCTTAAAAACTTCCTATCATGTTGCCAAACTATTTACTTATGGTTCCACTTAAGGAGTCAATTATTAATATACTACTTCTGGGAAAAAAAAACAACTTTAAAAGACTTTTTTTAACTTTAAAAGACTATATACAAATATTTTTCTAAATTATATCTGGCCAATTAATCGTGATATTCTGTTGTTTCAGTTATTCTAAACAGAAGTGCACCTATAGTGCATGCAAAAAAGAATGTATATCATGCTTGTATTTCAAATAATATAACTTGAATAGGTACTTTACACTAATAGTTAATAATGTTACTTAGTCCTTTGCTGACTGAACATAATTACTTTATTAGCTGAATAATTAACTAAATCTTATAATAATTATTAAATTTAGATTGTCATTATCGTTATAACAGTGAATAATAATTATACAGTAAATAAAACGTTTTTTAAATCTGAAAGCAGTGCAATAATAAAACTTTTTGTGTGTGTTATTATATATGTATATATATATATATATATAATCAATAAAAAAAACTTTTCGGTTGTTTGAGTAATGGTGGTATAGTTACTAATATAATTTAATATATTTTATCTGTTATTTAAATGAAACTATTAATGTAGGATTAGATATTCTAATAAATTTATAAACGGGTATATTGTTATTTATCATTTGGGATTTATTGTTATTTATCAAATTTTCAGATGGGTTGAATAATAAGACCAGTAAAATATGATTAAAAGTTAAACAAAGAAGGTTATGTTTTCAGTTGTACTTGAGGAAGCTTCAAATTCCGAGTGAAACGTCGTATTATTATTATTTTTTTTTTTTGTAATTTTTGTACTACAATATTATAAAATGGTTGTGTTACTGAAAGAGTTAAAATAAAAAATAAAATATAATTTTTGTTGTCTCTCTCTCACTCCCTCTCTGTTCCAGTGCAAGCGCGCGGCAGCGCGTAAATAAGGGATGATGTATAACATTTCTTACCTGAGTTTTGAATTTTAAAATTTTTATTCAACCATATCACGTTACTGATCACATTACCAGAGTCTGCCAAACATGTCGAAGTATTCGTGCATAGCTGGGTTGGCATTCAAATGTTTAGAGTGGAATCAGTATTAGTACTGCAATTAAATATGAGTGAGTAAATTCCCTCCGGGAATTTGCCGTTCTGCAATTAATTGTTGTTGTAATGTACGAGCTGTAGGATTACATATATAGCGTGAGATTTATTAAGTCATGGTATTGACCTCAATTGCATAAAAATTTCAAAAATTTATTCAATTAAACAATCTTTCTTTCTTTTGAAAAAATGAAAATGTAATAATTAATAACCACTGAGTTAATATGTGGGCGTGCTCAGTAATAATAAATTTTATGTAATATTTACTTTAAAAAATAAAATAGAAATAATTAATTACAGAAAAACAAAAAAAAAAACAAAACTTTAAATATTCTCAATAAAATTACAGTGTATCTTAAAATAATAACTCATTCTCAAAAAAAGAAAAAAAAAAAAAACAAGATAATCTAGATAGATATCTTCAGATATCTAAATATCTAATTTTAAATCTATAAAACAATTTCTTTTCACTGAATAAATCACTCAATGCACGCATCAATGCGCACCCCATATGATAGTACTATATAATATCCACCCTAAAAAAAATAATTTTCAGTTAATCTCAAGTAGTTTTTTTTTAATTATTAACATTTACTGTGAGGTACATTTTCCTACTTACTAAAAAGATGACTGAAAAACCATTGAATAAAGACAGTTTATTCATTATTGAATGGTCATTATTTACATAATTACACAACTTTGCAACGGGGAGAGTTTGTCTGTCACTTCTGTAAGAAAAATTAAATCTGTAGACATTTAGAAACATAACTGCAAGATATGACTTTTTCCAAGGAAGCGGAGAGCAGGCTTAGGGAAGTGGATGATCAGCGACTCAGACGAGATGTGGTCGACAGCCCAGCTGACGATAGCTCACCAAGCTGGTAAAAGGGACCGAGGAGTGGCGCATACTGTATATTTGTATTCCTATTATGTTTCCTGTTCTGTAAATCTTAAATCATGTTTTCTATATATCGTTGTTCTGTCAAGCTTCAAGTTTGTTACGTATGAGGTAGGATGATGATGAATTCCTTCGAGACTGTAATACTGCGCCGTGAGGGTGACCGGATGGTGCAGAGGAAAGATTACTGCTGCATATGGACGAAGTGGGATGTATAATACCTAGCAGACGCTATAGTTAAGACAGAACTGGACGTTTGCTGAATCAGAGGGAAAGTGTGGGGCTATGAGGGGGAGAACCGTGGCGACGTATATGACAAGCGAGGCAGCTCAATTGTTGAGGATGGCAAGATCTGGAGCACACGCAAGAGTGTTCTGGATCGGAATACTTCTGATGACGCATGGGGGGCCCCACGAAGTGGGAGAGTGTCGCGTACGGAGGAAGGGCGGATGTGTAGAATGCATATTGAGCCTCAGTAGGAACAGGTGCTAGGGCTCTCAGTAGGGGACAGCTCTCAGGAGCAGGGACTCTTCGGTACCCCAGAAGTGGGGAGTCGAGGGGTCTTGATGAAACCGAGGAGACCCCAATGGGAGGAAGGGGTCAAGTTTCTGGATCCGAGCTTGGAAGGACAGTAGTTAATTTGTTGCCACGACACACCAAGGCGACTGGGTAATGCCTAACGGTGAGTCCAGTTGTCTCGAGGTGTTAAAAAAAAAATACGACTTTTTAAAATCCACTGATTTTTAGTGATATATTTATGCGCCGTTAATAGGAATCTAAAAAACAAGAATCAGTCTCAGGATCCGAAAAATAATTCATATTGGTTAAGTTACTTAATGATAGACGGTTCCTGCGTTTATCACTAACTATGAAGCAAATAATTTTTATTTTGTAGAGAACCGCAGAAAGATATATATGTCCTCGTGACTTTAAAGGGCCTTCCCTCCTGCCGGAAGTATGTCAGGTGTGACAGGTTGGCCCGGCGGTTCGGATTTTTTTATCTGTTCTTTTGCCTGCCTCATACTGCCAGAGCGAGGAGAACCGAGCGCGGCTATGCTCCCAGGCCCCGCAATCTGCAGCCGAGATTAGGTCTTTCTCTTTCCCTCTCGCTCTCTGTGGTTTTTTGTGATCTCGGGGTTTTGGGAGTCTCTGTGCCTTCTTGCCCATCAACCATCCGTTCGCGCATGGATGAGCGACAGCTCAGGAGTGTGGCTGTCCTCCTACATCTTCCAATGCGCGCCTCAGACTTCTCTCCATTCCTTGTAATGTACTTTTTTTTATAGTACTATGCCGCTAGTCTCTCCACTACTGTCCATTTCTCCTGCCTTTTACCATATATGTAACTATGGATTCGGGATATCAGAAATCAATTTCCGGGCTGCTCGGAAGGTTATGATCAATATGATGCCGGTCTAATAGATGAGATCCTCAAGTCCTGAGTATCACTAGAACCATGGACATTGGAGCTAAAAGTAACTGTAAATTCAAAAAATTATTAATGGTTTACTTTTGTTCTAAAATACCGATCAGAAAATAGAGACTATGAATTTAACAATGAAATTTCAGTTATTGTAATGTGAATATCAAAGAGTAGAAATCCCAAACCATTTTCATTTTATTTCGTTTTTTCTATAAAAAAATGTAATTACGTTATGATTGAAACCCGTGTAATACAAAAGGTGACTTCTGTTAAATTTAGGACTACAGACAAAATTTCATATTTATAGAAACCTCTTAATAGTTAAGATCCCTTTTATAATAGAGTTAACGCTGTTATTAGAGGTCCCATCTTATGTGATCTCTTGAATTAATAAAAAAGAAGGAGGATTTATTCAACTATAAACTGCAGTTTTCTGTGCTGAAGCATTACATAGGAACAAAACGGTACGTAACATAACATCTTGTTATTCTGAAGTTTAGAGGTTGGAATGATCCAATAATATACAAATTATTTTATATATTTTTATTTTAATATCAAATAATTCATATGAATCTCGTTGTATGTAAACTTTTGATTGATTTTTCATTCCCAAAATAATTTCAATCTTTACATTAATGTAAAGTTAATTTTACGGTTATTCGGATAAGATCAAGCATACACATTGTCCTAAACATATAAAAAATTACAACTGTATTTGAAAAAGGTGTTTTTTCTGTTTTAAATCTCTTTATATCGATGAAGATTGTTAATAGATTAATCAAAATTGTATAAAATTTAATGTTATTTGGTAATAATTATTATGTACAATACATCTTGCTTAGAACCAAAATTTTATGTCAAATAAACTTAGGATTGTTGCTAAACTCATTAATTGTTAATTATTATTTTTGTAATGCCAATGTTTTACGCTCCATTACCAAAAAATATGAATGTTTGTATTATGTAAGTATTGAAGCTATCAAGTAGATCTCTTTTAAATGAGGAAATCATAGTCTCTAGTTTTTTATCTCTTTGTTCAGGTGTGCTTATTGAATCATTTTATTTTCAAAAACGATCGATGATTAGATGAAGAAATCTCCTAAATTTTAACGTCATTAAAATTATACTTTAACTGGTATGTTAATTTTACTGCAGTGAAATTAATACAGAAAAATTTGCTGATCCATATGATCAACGGTATAAAAAAATTATCTTCCACATACATCCGTTAAAAAATTAAATTTGTGTACAATCTGTTATGTTATTTTTATATTCGCTTAAATAAACACGACATAAATATATTTACAAAATGTAAAAATCTGGCCAACACTTGGTGTAAAGTTTACTTTGAAAATATAATTTTTCTTTACCTGAAAATGATAACAATATTTTAAAATTATTAAAAGAACAACACAATGAAAGAAGTTCCTGGGAATTATACTGAAAATAAATCATGTAATATATATAGACTTCTCCCGTAAATTACTCAAAGAAAGGTAAGTTAAACAAACAGGAATGAAAAATTATTCTACCAGAATTCATACTTCAAACTTTGTTGATGATTTTTAAAGATAGTATTGAATTGTGAACAAAATGTTCTTTTAACAGGGTTGGTAATGATTTGTTTTATTTAATGAGTTTTTTTTATTTTACAGACCTCATCATTTTAAACCCTTTCTTTCTGAAACTAAAAAGAGTAAGAATATTTATTTCAAGAATTATTCTTTTTTTCTGCTCAACTTTCTATATTTATCGATTTTTGTGTAGAATTTTCTCTCTTACATATTCATTCCCATGCATTACAATATTTTAAAATGTATATTTAAACAAGGGGCTAAAAACTAAAACATAGTTTTAGTGAAAATTCTTGTTTGTGAGGTATGTATATATAAAACGATAGTGGAAAGTAGAAATAGTAATCAAAGTAATTGTTTTTTTTTTAATCAGTAAAATCTAACTCTAAGTTTTTATCTAGTTTGTTAGTAGTATATAAATAGAGGTTAATACTGGTTTGATTTTTTGTTTCCGTTCCTCAAATTTACTGAAAGAATTGCCTTCTCTTGTTTATTTACAAACAGCTTCTAACCTGCAGCTATAAATAAGTCATTTGACAGACTATCATTTGAAATAGGATCGTCCAATGATAATCTTCAACGAGTACATATTCCCAACCTGGATTCATGTCTTGAAACTAGGCGTCCAACTTTTTCTCGTACGCAAGGAATTCCTTTGTAATTATGGATCTCAATATTTCTCGCGAACTACGACGTTGTGTTATGTTCCGTTGTATTTTATGCTGGAATCATCGAATGATTGCTGTTATTGGTTGTACCCAGAGTTCAATTCCATAAGCCCATACCGGTTTCAAAAAAGCCTTGTCAAGCAGAATCTTGTTGGATAAAGAAAGTTGAGATCCCTTATCCAATATTCAATCCATCCTTTTAAACTTAATGTCAAGAAATTTCTTTTTTTTTAATTTACATGATCTTTCTAAGTTAAACGGCAATCATGGTAAAAGCCCAGATTTCTTGTTTTACTGACGTAAGACATTCTGATACCGTTTAAATGAACAATCTTAAGTGCCTTTTCTTCTCATCGTGAACGTTGCGAGACTTTGTTGGATTCATCTTATTCTCCATTTATGTAGTTAAACGCTGATGGAATGGATTACATACTGTAATTTCTCCGACACTAGATTCGGGTTAACCGTCAACCGCCAAAACTGCCGGTTCATCTGCATATGATGCAATTGTATCACTGTCTGGATTCGGTAGGTCAGCACTGTAGACCAGAAATAGAACCGGCCATAGAACTGAACCCTGTGGTACTCCTGAATTATTGTCGAAAAAATTAGACATATCGGGATTGTAATTAAGTCGTGAAAAGCGTGATTTGTTTAGAGTTATTCAGATAGCTTTGTAGGATTAAGTAATAAGGTTGTGGTAGTAATTGTAAACTGAGGAATGTTTAAAGTAAAATGTAGTTTTAAATAAATTTGAGAATGTTAATCAAATGAATAAACACGCAACATATACATTACAAAAATCAACCGTTGCAACCCAGTTGTATTTTTAAACAATGACTGATTACTAATGTACATAAGACTCTGCTATATAAATTTTATTTGAATACTTGAAAAAATAAATGGAAAAGGAAATGAAGTGTAGGAATGTTTATGATGCATTTTGAAGAAACTTTTTCTCAACTTAATAAGTAATGGTTTTATCATTAAAAATTACTCATTATTAGATATAACTTAACAAATAACTATAACTTATTACTAAGTTATAACTTATAACTAACAATAACTAAAATTATTTTAAATTAAATTCTTTTAATAAATAAATAAAAGTATAGAGATGACTGAATAAGCAGATTAAATATACATGTGTATTTGTAAACGATTTTATTTCCACTCTTTATAGAATGTAAGTAATCTAACATAGTTTTTCTTTCCAATGATATAGATAAATTCTTAAACGTATTTTTTGAAATACGTCTTAGAAATTTTTTTAACTCATTTATTATTTCTAATGTCTTTCGTTTAACTTGTGAAAAATAGCAATCTCTCCACGGCTCAATAATATGTAAGACGTGTAAATGAGGTATAGTCTTGTACAGATTCAGGCCGCTCGTTCCTGAGTTTTGTGGTTAATTGAGTTCCAAACTTCAAATTTGTAGTATTAAATAAAATCTGTTACTACACAGCTTAAATAGTTTAATGTAATTCTTTTTCCCTAAATGTGTATTAAAGATGTAAATTACTTGTCTGATAAAAGTTATTAATTTTAATTAATTTTTCAAAAGCTCTACAAATTCGAAAGGTTAAATTAATTTAAAAAAAAAAAAAAATTCAAGAGACTTCTTTTCAAAGATCAACCTGATAGGCTCGGTTTTGAAAAAATAATCTTTTTACTGTAAATTGCGTAACTCCTAAATAATTACGTATCGGTTCTAGGTAGATAATAAGCTTCGTTTTATAATTTATTTTTTCATAAATAATATGGAAACCATTTAGTACAATACTTGTTATTTTACTTAAATTAATTATATAATTACTGAGAAAAAAAACTATAACACTTTTTTTAAATGTATATGAAGGTGCAGTAATAAATGTTTAATTCCTAATTTAAATAAAACTTTTTTTTTGTATAAATTTTCTTAATTTTTAGAAAATAGAACATATAATATTCCTTACTACTGAATGAAGCATTTATAAAATTTTTCAATCGATTTTATTTTAATTTGCTTGGTCTTGATATTTAATTTGTATTTAGTAATATTATTATATAATGGTTCATGTGATTTATATTTATTATCAAAATGTCTATAAAATATGATCACTCTGTTTAGATTCAGAATGGTTACAGAAGTAAGTTTATCAATTATGTAGTCCAACTGCTTAGAATATAATAAAATAATTACAAAACTCATACCGTAACGATTGGCTTATTCATTTTGAGCAAGTACGTTTGGAATATAACATGTAACATAATATAGTAGTTTATTTCTACCTCATCTGTGTTTCACAATTTCTAATTCACGTACCTAGTAGTTGAAACTATTACTTTTACGTATTTTCACTGTCAGATCTGACTTATTGTAATTTCCAATTATAACGTCTCGAATGAAATCTTACGAAATGCTTTATCAAACAAATCCACGACTACATGTTTTATTACGATAAAGTGAAATTTGATTAATTCCTTATATTCAGGATATTTTGTTACTAAACAGATATCGATATTACAGATATAACTGTACTAAACACCACTAGAAGTAAAATTATAAATAATGGAATCCCATCAAATAAGCTTTAGTACTCCTATTATATATGCAGTACAATGAAACTACTATATTCTCAGTACACTAAGATAAAGAAAAATGTGCAAAGTAATGGAAAAAAAACCGTAATAGAGACGAACAAAAGTATTGAATATAAGAAATTAATTCATACAAAATATCAAATCTAATTTCCTTGTAATAAACTGTATACTTTTAGTGACACCTATCCATTTTAACATTACCATGAAAAGTCAAATTCACTACTTCCTCGTTGTAATAATAAATCAGACTCTTACAAAAATAGAAGATTTGTTAACAACTCACATGAATTTTTATGTGAAACAACAGTCTATAACTGTATGATGAAATCATTAAATGGAAATAAAAAATATAATCCTCTACATATTTAAATATTTTAGTTCATTATGAAAAAATAGCTAACTCGTAATCAAAAATCGTCACGAGACGCTAAGGATATATATATATATATATCCTTATATAGCTATTATTAGGTATTATATACCTATATAGATATACATATATATATATATATATATCCTTATATAGCTATTATTAGGTATTATATACCTATATAGATATACATATATATATATATATATATATATCCTCTACTATATAGTAGAGAAAGACATGGAGCTAGAATTTGTACAAATGTGTAATACAAT
>JAAAKQ030310513.1:0-10031 GCA_010016005.3 Zanna intricata
GTAGTATGCAATACATATGCATGCCTATCATTAAAAATTTATATAAGATAAGCATGAAATGTATAAAATGTTTACTCGCTTGTTATGTTTATAGTACTTCACAAACTATTTGAACTATTTATTCACTTAATATACACTTATTGAATAATATGCACAATTTCACAATATCAAAATAATGTTTTAAAATAGTAAATATACACACAAATTTCATACACTTAATTTATCTACCGACTTAATACATGAGGCTACATAACCGATTCAGTATGCTATATAATGATATATATATATATATATATATATATATATATCTACGCATATGCTGTATGTGAGTTTCTCTGTCTCTCTCTCTCTATTCTCATTCTTTCTCTCACTTTCCCCTCTCCGTATTACAGCTCGATTGCCTATATGTAATACACTCGTATTGCTGTGTATGTAATGTATAGCTGTGTTAAAGAGTTCTGTGACAGCAAACTGAACTTTTTTCTCCTTGCTCAATATACATCCATACTCCGCTAAAAGAAGTAATAACTTCAAAAAAAATTCTTGTAAACATTATGAATACAATTATATATTTGATTTCTAATACTGAACAGATTTTATAAAAAAAAGGGGAAAAAATTAAACTGTGAAATTTCTTCTAAACTTATTTTTATATTAACCATAAAATAAATAGCTGTATTGAATCTTTATATATATAAATGTTTATTGATTTTTGTATTTGTCAATTTTAAAATTATCTTAAATAGAATGAATAAATAAAAATAAGCAGATTATTAATAAAATTGCATCAAAAATTTGTTGAAAAGAATTTTATAGCATGAAAATGAAAACAAAAAGCCTGCTAAAATTTCAACAATTTCCTGCATATAAATAAATAGATTGCATTAACATATTTAAAAATATTAATTTACCAGTTTGTTTGTTTGTTTCCCAATTTTTTCACATTTAAAATAAAAAAACAAATATAATTTTATAAGTAAAAAAAAAAAAAACAGTATCTTTACCAATAAGTAAGGGTGTGTATGGAATAATGTCATATTTTATAAATCATTATATAAGGTAGAAGCACGTGTCACAAACTTAGAAGTGTTATTACAGTAAACTACAATCTATAGTTTAATCAGGAAACAAAAGGATAAAAAAAAAATAGCAGCTGCAGGACTAAAGTCAAATTAATTTGCTAATGGGAGATTTTGCCACCTAAATTTGAATAAACCTGAAATATCAACAGAAACACAACTCCTTTTGCAAAACATTTGTATGATTGATAAAATAAGTTTTAATTTTGTAACAAATGATTGACGAGTGGATGAAGAACAAGTTATGGTGATATAATAGCTAGTAGATTTAAACAGACAAAAACTACAAAATAATATAATAAACAAACTGAGGTCAAATATTATTTCAGTTGGAAAGAAATAAAATCATAGTATTACATCAGTGATGAATTTTAATATACTCATTGTTTAGATTAAGTTAGAAAATGGAAATGAATCAAAGGATTAGTCATTGAAGAAAAAGTTCTAAATTATTTTTAACTGAAGAAAGCTTGTAGGCTAAGGGGAAACCAAACTATTTTGACGTTATTTGGATTTAATGTGAATAAAAAGCTTGTTACTAAAAAAAAAAAAAAAAATAATATAAATTAAAAAACTAATGGAATTTTGATTTAAAAAAGTTTAATTATATTTTTATCAAAGAAATTCTATTATAAATGAGGTTCAGTTCCAACTAAATAATTAACAATTTTTTTTAAAATTAAATTAAATGGTTTTTATATAATTTAACATAATCCATAGGTCAGGTTATATCAATTATATAATTGCCACTCAAAGAACGATTGTAATAATACTGACTATTATATATGTATAAAACAATACATATTCTATTAAAAATAAAATGAAAAAAATATCAACTTACTTAATTTCATTTATATTTGATGTAATATTAACAATCTCATTTGGATTTGAAACGTCAACATTTGGTTCACCATCAGTCAGAAAAACAACAATTGGTTGAGGTATTTTTGATTTATCATTCTCAGATGCAGAAAATTTAGTTTGTCCTTCATTAGCAATTTTAATACCTTCTCTTAAACCTCCTATTATGTTAGTAGCTAAAAATTAAATTAAAAAATGTTCTACATAAAAATGTAATATTTATAACAACTAAAATATTTTTAAAAATAATTCATGAAAATCAACAACTTATACAAGATAAATAAATTAAAATTTACCAGATTGACAGTTATTATCAAAGTAAAAGATTCTAACATAGATTTATTAATAAATTAATCTACTAATAATTAACAGCTGATATGAAAAAAGGCATGAGTCTATAAACAGGAAGTTGTGGAAAGAAATTGGCAATTGGATACTGAGAAGAGATAAAATGGTATAATTAAGGAATGTACCAAGGTTGCAAGTGTAAAGTCAGTATCATTTGAAGCTGGCTATCGTAGCCGAGTGGTAGCGTCTCGGCTTTTCATCCAGAGGTCCCGGGTTCGAATCCCGGTCAGGCATGGTATTTTTTCACCCACGCTACAATTCATTCATCTCATCCTCTGAAGATATAACCTAACGGTGGTTCCGGAGGTGAAAAAAAAAGAAAGAAAAAAAGTATCATTTGAAAATATGTTTTAATATAAGGAATGGAATAAAACAGTGAAGTATTCTATCCCCAGAGGAGTTTAATTTCAATAAACCATCTTAAGATTATATATTTAATATTGTTTTGTGAAAAAACACAACATTGTACAATAGTGAGAGAGCAGACTTAAAAACAAATGTTAGACTTAAAAATGGAGGAAGAGTTAAGAAACTTCTATGAAGCTGCTGAGAAACAGGCTGGAAATGGTGAGTGATGTCAGGAGTTGGTCGCATAAGAAATGGAAAGATAATATATTTAATCTGTTAGTAGTAGTGGTTTAGAGACAGAAATTTTTTCATCACTCTTATGTTTGACAATAATTACTCTAACTCCTGTTTAAGAAATATAGCAGCCACCATTTGAAAAGGAAAATCTTATAAAAAAAATTGTTACTCATACATTTTTCTTCCATAATTTTTTCTTCCTAATACAAATAATTTTCCTCCCTAATGCAAGGAACCTTACTTACTAAACTTCAGAAAAAGAAAATCAGAAAATATAAAAAGAAAAAACACACAAGAACTAATTACAAGAACAAGTTTTTTTTTCTAAAAATCAGAAAATGTAAAACAGGTAAAATTATAATCAAATTAATTTTTCATGCGAAATAAAACTGATGTATAAGAAAAGAAGTGGAAGTTATATAAACCCACTTAATGTTTGGAATCATATTATGAAAAAATTTGTTAAAATAAATAACGAAAAGTGTGAAGTGAAAAAAGCTTTTTGCAAGAGACAGTAAGATAAAAGATATTTGATATTTTTAATCAGATGTTACAGATTTTATATATACATGAAGTTCTATCTATGAGAACAGATAAAGGGAACTACTGCAAAAAGGAAGGAATCTACTATACTGTGAAATATTTGTTATGAAAAAGAAGGTACCAAGAAAGGCCAAGTTTTTTATGTGTAAGATGCATAATCTGCCTTTAATAACAAATGGAGCAGAATATGAAAATTGTTATAAAGGGATTATAATAGGCTTCAGGTTGGAGAAACATTCTCTTAAGAGCTTTAAATGGGAAATGGAAACTGAATTCAAGAAAAATATAGATATAAGAATAGCCTTAAGCAGAAAAGTTGCGCAGATGAGATTATTTGAGTATGGACATATTAAAAGAATGGGAAGGGAAGATTTACCAAGAGAGATAGAAGAAGAGAAACTAGAGATAAATGGAAGAAGACCCAGAGACATTCAAGGGTAAGATGAAAAGAGGAAAGTAAGAAAAACATGAAGTGAATATACCTTGCAACTTAAGATAGGAGATGAAAGGACCTAGTATTTACAGGGACTCAGAGGTAATTACAAAAAGGTAGGATATGTTACATAACTATCAGTAAATTAATTCATTAATAATATAGATATATAACAGAACTCATAATTAAATTAAAAGATTAATGTTGAATGATGGATTCATGTCATGATCATTCATATACATCTTACACAGCCATGAGATCCTATTTTAATAAACAGAATCTGACCTACTGCAGCAAGTGAAAGGGCTAGATGAAAAAATCTAATTACTCTCAATTTACCATTATATGTTTTCAGCAAATACTAACTCATTACTTTATTTAACAGTTTTTACTATCTTAAGAAAATAATATAATTAATTTTTATGGCCCTAAAATGTGATGTCCTTCCAGTGACGCATAATTTTTCTTACTATTTAAGTCATACAATAGGAATATGTCATATACAATAGGATATATATTGCAGAAGTAAGCATCATTTTGGTTAATTAAACTCAATTATATAGTTTCTTAATTAAAACTGATTACAGTTTACGCTGTTGCTATGAGTTGCTTGCTGGATCGTTGCTGTGAGATTGATTTTTGTTGATGTTTGCTCTGATTCTTGGTAAATGAAGTATATATAAATTTTTATAAAAATGAATAATATAGTTGCATAAAAAATACGGTAAGCTTTATTGAATAATAATTATATTTACAACTACTATATACCAAAAATATAGAAGAAAATTAAGGTATGTGATTCATTCATCTCATCCTCTGATGAAATATCTTACGGTGGTTCCAGAGGTTAAAAAAAAAAGAGGTGAAAAATATAAAATGTTTTGAGATAGGCTATATGATAATAATTACTATAAAATAATAAATAAAACTGAAAGAAAATTATTTTATTTTTTAATTTATTTCCATAAAAAATCAGTTTTGACAATAGAAGACTGAATGTGTAAACAACACTCTTGGAATGTAACTGGGCATTCTTTCTCCAAATTTAATGAAACATTGATTATAACATGCAATGCAAAAAATCTTAAGTTTAAGTATTAAAACCTGATGATCACTTCCTAAAAGTTATAAAATTATTAACACCCTTAAAATTTAACAAAACAATATGCTAAGTATATTAACTTCTTGGAATTTCTACTAGCACATGTACATAGAAAACCATGCAAAATGAGATGCCATATGGAATCTTTGTGTCCAACAAATTAACTGCAAGTGAGATTACAGATGGAATCTCATGGTCAGTTAAAAAGGGGTCAGAAATCAATGTGGCAATTAATATTTTAACTTCAAAAGTTCATAATAAACTTTTCAAGAAAAATCATTATGTTACAGATGATCAAGTGATAGCAACAGAGTCATCAATCACAAATAATTACTGGAAACTTTAGTGACAGCTTGTGATAACTTGCTATATATTAGAAAAAATTAATTGAATTAAATTGAGACTACATAAAAAAATAAGTATGAAATTTTAAACTTATTTTTCAAATGTAAAAAGTAAGTACTTAGGTTTATAATTAATGAATTATAATTTTATACTTTTTTTTTAAAAATACCTTTTGATAGTTTTGTTAACTAAGTGTGTATATTACTTTTCAGTATTCTCTTATTACGATTTAAAATTAGAATCATAATTATTCTATAATAATGATAATTACATTAAATAAAATCTTAAAATGTAAGTAACTCACATTATATGGAACATTAGGTAAGGCAAACGTGAAAATAATATAATAATTATAAACTTCTATAAAATAGTCTATGGAAATTCTTGTCCAATAAGAGCTGAGGTAATAGAATTATCAGTGAGTGCTTGGTAACATTATGCTCCATTTTAAAATTAATAAAAAATAGATTAAGGAATTTTTTTTAATGATTGTTTTGACACACATAAGAATACTTTCCCAATTTTAATTAAATATTAGTTTTATTTTTACAAAATGTTTTTATTATTTTCTTAATTTTACATGTGTTCTCATAGGTTTGTATATCCGTTCATTTAAAACTGCTGCTGTAATGCTATAGGTCTTGCATGTTTGGGAATCAGATTCATGGATGTTTTCCTCTAATGATTTCAATTCAAACAGTAATGAAATTATATACAAGGTTACCTTTATTAGTGAATAATAAAATTACATAAGTTTATTTTTACTTTTGATTTACAAGGGTAAATAGTTTAAAATTTAATTTAATCTAAAAGGGTAAAATTTAATATTTAGTTGTATTTTACATAAATTGCTTATTGAAAAAAGATTCTTTAAAATTGTAGGTGCAGATTATTCGTCAAATATATTTTTTTTACAAGGTTCAACGTTTTCTAAAAAAATTTGTTTCCTTACTTTTCAATAGCCAATTTCCATGGTTATTTCTGTCTTTCACTCAGAGCTTCTCGGTTTGAGTCTTGATCAGATAAGTCAATTTTTCCCATACTACAAAAAATTCATTTCATTGTTATCCATTGCCAACTGTTACAGGGTGTTAACCAGAATAAAACGGTATATAGGAGAGATAATTCCTATTAAGTTTTCTTTCCTTCCTATTAAGTAATTTATAGACATTCAATACATCTATTCATTATTCCATGGGAAAAGACTACAGATGATTTTGTCAAAAATATTACAATATCAGTAAAAAACAAAATCTTACACATTTTGTAGAAAGTTCAATTGAAAATTAATGCATCATAATTCTATGTTCATATTTATATTGTGAATTAATAATCTAAAAAAAAATATTTTTATAGAAGCACATACAATAATGAATCATTAAGTAATTTTAATATTTACTGCTAATGAGAATACAAACTGTAACTTACCATCAGTAGAAAATATTTTTCCAATAAATTCTTTAGCACTGTTAATATTCTCTGGATTTGCTAATACTATTTCATTTCCAGTTCTGTTTTTAACAATACTAGAAATTTCTCCATCATTAAGATCATATGCACTATAATCCCCTGCCTTAAACAAATACTGAGTCTTGCTAGGTGACCAAGTCTAAAAATAACAAATAAAATAAAAATTCAGTATTTTACATGATAAAACAAAAAAAAAAACTTTGCGTAGAAATAGTGTAACACCATTATATAAAAAGCTAATAAAAACACTACTCTTCTTCAGAGACAACTTAGTGTATCTGAGGCATTAGATATAGTGTTTGGATTAGTTTTGAATGATCTTTGTTGAACTGTTAAAAGAATGTCGGCAAGTTAAATTATATTTATTCAGTTAGAATGTTTTTTATGTTTATAAATTTTAAGATGCTCAAAAAACAACAACAGCAAACAATTTTTTTTTTACAAAAAAATTATTTTAATCCTTTAAGGGTACCATATTAATCTACCGAAAGAATGGGTTAATTAAAACATAGTGTTAATGACAAACCTTTTTTTGCTTGCAGCTCACTTGTCTTTTAATGAATTTTTAAAAGAAATACTAAATAATATTCTATATTGAAGAGAAATATTCTATATTTCTCATTTTAATGTGGGCCGTTTCACATTATTCACAGATTAGTTCCCTGTTTCAAATTAGGTTATACCCATTCTATATATGTTCAACAACCAACCATCCAAAAATTAAAACTTAATTCAATTTATTCATAAACCTTTTTGAAAAATGCTGGTATAATTTCAAATCTTTTTTTTAATTCTTGTAATTTTTAATGCAGTTAAAATATGAAAAGTCGGAAAAATGGTGAATTAAACTTGTTTTCAGTCTTTATAAAACATTGAAAATACTAATAATTTTCAAACTTATTTAAACTTAAAAAAAAAACTGTTATAAAAGCATTTTTATAATGTTTTGTAGAACATGCTGGTCTACCCATACTTTATTAAGGTCTAACTTACTCAAATAATACATTTTTTTCTCTATCTACATATTTGAAAAGTATGTATAATGTAGGTGCTAAAACATGTTTATTCATAAATAAAAAAAATTTAAAAAAATAAGAAAGAAAAAGAGGAGGAAATAAATTATAAAAAATAAAAGAATAAATAAATACAAATCTACCTGGAGCATTGTGTAAATGACTGTATTAAAGGGAACTAGAGTCACAATAACAGGCTCTTCTAGTTAATTCCCAAAGAGCAGTAAAATAAATGTTAGATAGTATTTAAGTATAGCTATATCAATTCATAGACCATATGTATATAAACAATATGGTGACATCAAATTATTTTTATTAAGAAATGTAAAACATTTTTTTTCTGATTACTTAATAATATATTTAGTAAACTAAGAAATATTATTTTATAATAGACTAGATTGTATGTTAACATCACAACAGCAGTATAGTAGGATGTTTGCCTTTCATTTGAAAGGTTCTGGGTTTGTACCCTGGTTAAGAATTTCTTTCTTCACATTTAACAAATAATTTATCTTTCACAATTAAAAGAAACTGTGATTTGAGTAATACTTATAATCAAGTAAGCAAAAAAAAAAAAATAAATAAATACTAATATGAATTGTCCAAGGACAAAATAATATAATAATATAAGAAAGGCAAAATATACATCTTTAAGGCTCATCGGTGAATAGAAAACTTAGATTAATGATTGTATGTTTATAAAATTAATAAAATACTTTTTTCAGTACTAATATTAGATAAACAGTTAAGGAGAAGCATGAAGTTTGATGCAGCATGTTCTGATAAATAAAACTAGCCATCAAATGCATAACACATCATCCTGCATTTGTATGATAATAAATTAAAAATAATTAAATTATATAAGAATTTATGATACTTACAATAACATCAGAAGAGAATAATATAATGCTGAAGTAATCGTTTCCATGTAAGTCGTTAAGTATCTTTGTCATGGCCTCTTTAAGTTGTTCAATTTTTCGTCCGTGCATAGAACCACTGATATCTAAAATGAAAACTACATGTTTTGACAATGAAGGTGCAGATGAATCAGGTGTAAAGAAATGTACGAAATATCCTTCATCAAGCTGTAAGTAAAAAATAATATAATTAATATTATTACTGTGTAATTAAAAAATATATTTAAAATTGATATTGTTCTTGAATTAAGAGTATCTAAAATTTTAAGGAAAATAACTCAAAAATATAGAAAAATAGAAAAAGGACAATACAATCTTGATTATTTTATTGAACAGGATTAAAACTAGTAACCATGAAATTAAAAGAAAAATCTCAAAGTATAATAATCCAGAGATAAAAAACAAAGCTATTAACATTTGACAATGATATTATTTTCATGTAAAAATCCAAGACTCCAGGGTGAATCAATTAAGTAATAAGTTTGAACCTTTGAATTTCTTGAGAGATTTTATTAAGAATTTGTGGAAGTTAGATGAAGCCTATTTCCACAAATTACAGTTTGCCCAGAAAAATTTGTCTGTTACATCACAGACAGATACAAAGCATCAAAGTTATCATATTATAGCATTTTGTACCCTTATTTTTCAGAGAATGACAGGGGTTTTCTGGTCATTATAATGTCTATACAGTGTATGCCATGTTAGAAAAACCATTCTTGTGATATAACTGTAGCATTTTCCATAACTGGTTTCAAGATGGAGCAAAATTAATATGAATATTAATGAGATCTATTTGAAAATACAGTATATTTTCAAGGGCTCCAACATTTCTAAATCTGACAGAGTTTGATTTCTTTTAATGAAATCATTAAAAGCAAGATGTTACCTTCTAACATATTATAACTGAAGAACTGAAAATCAAGGCACAAGAAAATAATTACTAAAAATTCTGTTGAAATGTTACATTAAACAGTTCATATCCTTAAAAGACTAGGAATATCTTTATAGAGATGGGCACTCATATATATTATTTTATTTTTAAAAACTGATGTGAGTGAATGATTTGTATGTAACACGATATCGACTTCCCCACAAGTTTTTATTTAACACAACAACAATCAAACAAACATTTACAACGCTTAACAAAATCTACATGAAAAAATTTATACTTTCGCTCAATGTTACCACTTGGAACTACGTCACATGAATGAACCAATGCACGGGTTGCTTGCCTCTCTTTATATACAGTTATCTATCTATCTAGAAAAGACTAGAAGATTCTATTTGCTTTTATTACAAATATCTTCATTATTTATAAATACAATTAACTCTAAA
>JAAAKQ030310524.1:0-10031 GCA_010016005.3 Zanna intricata
AATCCTGTATTTTTCCGTTCGACTTTTCTCTTGTGCATATGTATTAGTAGACAATTTAAAAATCTCTCACGCGCAGGATGGAGAAGGCTATTTGGGTTGCTGATTGGCTTGTTTTGCTGAATATATTCTGTCACAGATTACTATTCCATGTATACCAAGATACTTAGCATTGCTAAGTACTCTTAGCAATGCCAGCTATACTACAGACATTTCAGACAGGAGTACTATGCATTTATAGATTAACGCTTTCTAAACTTTAACAAAAACAAAAGATAATTTAATTGATAAACCCTAATATTATAGAAATTTGTACGTAATTACTGAAAATAATTTCTGGAAACAATTTAACCGAAAAAAAAATTTGATGTGGACACTACATGATTTCCTTGTATGAAAATCCAAAAATAATACAATCCTAAATTATAATTTTCAATTAATATTAAATAATCAAACATATCACCAAATCTGTTACATATATAAATATATATTAATGATTATTAAATTACATATAAAAATTTTTTAAAGTCCATAAACTTTTATTTCATTAATATAACTTAAGTTTTTTTTTATTATTCAATTATTATTTTTGTATCATTTTTTTTACAATCTCAGCTTAATAATTATTAATACATCAATATATTTAAATTAAAAAAAAGTAAAAAGGAGGTGAAGTCTGATTCAAACCAATGGGCCTTCTCTTATAACATCCAAAACTTCATTAATTAAAATTTTATTTGGCTATATCTCTGAAACCAATGAAAATTTGAAACCACTTATGATAAATCGTAATGAGGGATTATTACTGTACTTAAAAAAATACCAAAATATAATTTTTTTGGGGATTTTGGGGTTTTTTTGTACACTTTTGGTTCAGTCGATTGCAATCAAAAGGGGAGGTGCACAATTAGATGTTACAACAGTCCTAAAATCCAAAATTTCAACATTCTATGGCTAATTGGTTTTGAATTATGCGAGATACATAAGTACGTGCGTGCGTGCGTACAGACGTCACACCGAAACTAGTGAAAATGGATTCAGGGATGTTCAAAATGGATATTTCTGTTGAAATTTGAAAACCGAAACTTTTCGCCGATTACAATACATTATTGTACTTCGTAAAAGGAAATAAAAAACCCTTAAAAATGAATAGCATGAATAACTTCCATTCCTACATCTACTTGGTTTTAATAAACAGAAAACATTGCTGTATAATAGACATCCGTTGTATTATTTCTAAACAAATGCCATAAAAATTAATAATAGTTTTACACCGAATAATATTTTAGCACGGTAATTAAAAAATGCATAATACTATCCTACAATCTTCCGCTTCCATTTTCAAGGCTTACACTCATTCTTTCCAATGTCTATTATAAATTTAGCCATAAGGTGATACTAAAAAAAGCGAATTATTAAAAATTTATTACATTTGATGTCTATTATTTTATTTTATTTTATTTTATCTTAAAATTATTTCGGTGTAACGTAAAAGGTTAAAGTTTACCTTAATGAGGATAGATGATTCGAGGCCTGGTTGGACCAGTTATAGTGGAATTCTATCTCTTCCTTGATATTAGCTTTTGCAATTGTGTTTTTTGGTTTTGATTCACAACACATTCTAAAATGAATAGCTTTAGGTACACAAGTTACATGAACAAGAGAGGCAGCTATAGGCCACAAATCAATAAAGGTAATTTATTGATTACCTTTAAGGTAAAGAAATATTAAATAAATTAATAGAGCGATCAATAATTTAAAAAAAGTTGAAAGACAAATTTTTACACATTTACTGAAAGATTTTTATACTAATTAAAAATAGATTATTTTTTTCATACTATATATATACGTGATAATTAATTGAAATGAATTATATTAAGAATTGAAATATATTAAAACAGAAGAGAAAATTTTACGAAATAAAATTATTCGTTTGAATGACATATTCCTTGTTCTAACTCAGAGCTAGAAGTAGATGTGTTAAAAGCTTAGTTGGAGCAGAGTTAGTATCGAGACCGTAGGCTGTCGAAGTTTCGTATCCCGCAGAAACTTTACTCCGTAGCCTGGAGGTGGTAAGAAAGAAAGGAGGGGATATATATATAAGGAGGATGAATATCGTGATTTTTCCCTGAAACAGGAAGCAATAAAACTTGTCATAATATCGTGAATTGCGTCCTGGGACTTTACGCACGGCTATATAATCCGTTTTCATCACTCGTACTCATGAGAAATAAATATTATATATGTATAAAGTTGTATAAAATCTACGCCAAAATTTAAACACACGAGAGATACAAAAATTATTTATATTTTC
Organism: Zanna intricata; assembly: GCA_010016005.3. Lineage (NCBI taxonomy): Eukaryota > Metazoa > Arthropoda > Insecta > Hemiptera > Fulgoridae > Zanna > Zanna intricata. The sequence continues at coordinate 2,312 of JAAAKQ030310524.1, forward strand.
TTCTAATATGACATTCTGTAATCATTTGAAAGCTTTATATAATGACAGAAACTTTATACATAAATTGAGTTGAACGTCCGGATAATAATTCGACTGACTATTAAGAAAGATGTTGTTTTTATATATGTATATATATATATATATATATATATATATATATATATATACATAAAATGCGGGCGCGCTCGTGCCCGTGTGTGAAAGACAATTTAAATCCAATTCGAAGAGTTAGATTATTTAAACAATTAATGTGACAGAAATTAATAGCACAAATATAAAATAATAATTTATATCTACATAGGTGTAAAGATGTAGAAATTTGTAGATAGACGTTGCATCGATGCACGGAGGACCAATATGTATATATTATGTATAGTAGCTGATGTGGTGGTATAGTCTCTTTTAAATGAATAAAAACCAGTTCTTGTTTAAATGATTATTTGTTGTTTTAAACTGTAGTATACGCGTTGATGACGTTGAAGGCATAATAGTATAACAGTATAAACTTGAATAGTACATTTTCTCGAATATATTGCAATTAACACTTATGAATAAGAAACTTGCGTAATAACATAAAAGACTTATGAATAATTATACTTATGAGTGATACATATGTTGCAACTAAGATGTTTGAAATACTACAGACTACTGTCCGGGCGTCTGGTCTAGTACTGCCTACTGCCCGGGGTCTCTACTGCAACCAAATACGACTCGTAATCGGATAGCAAGAACGAACCGACACATCGGTCTTTAACCTTCAATGTTCTCGATGCATAGAACGTAACAATAGGTAATCAATCACTTAGCCGTATACCAAAGTTAAAAAAACAAAAATAGTTCTCTAAATATGTTATAGATATTAGCCGATTCATCGGAAGATCTATTATAAAAGAAAATTTTAATCCTCCCTAAATAGGGAAAAATTCCCAGTTTCTACAGAAACTGAATAAAACATAAGAGTAAAATTTAAATAATCTTTTCCGGTAGATTAAAATAAACATTCATACAAAATTATTTTAAACAAAAATATTTATAAATTTAATAAAAACAAGAAAAATCTATCAGCAAAAAATCTCACATTACAGTGAATATTATAAAATTTAGTCAACGTAACTAAATAAATAATAAATATATAACAGTTGAGAAAAAAACTACAAATACCATTCCGTAGTAGCAATTTTGATTTTAAACAACAATTTACTTTTAGAATTAATAAACAGAAGACCAAAGTGGAATAATTTAGCTTTTTTTAATTATAAACTACAGTCGATCTTGCTTTAAATGATAACAAAAAGACACAATTACAAAAATGTAAAACAGTTGTTGCATCCCTGATCAAAAAATAGTTGAACCAATCTCAATAAACAGATTTCCAATGATTCACATAAATGATGAAATTGGAACTAGGTACGCAATAAAAAAATATAAGTAAATTATTACACCTTGTTTCATTCCCAGTAACGTAAAAAAACCAAACTATTATTAGAGGTCTGTGTTTGCAAATTTGATGTTATAAAAATATTAATTTCCGTTCGGTAAATCAATATTAATAATGCTTTTTTTTTTAATCAATAAAGTGGTCCAACGTGTAGTAAGTTTAAAATAAAAACTACCACCCTTTCATTTGTGATAAAACGAACGTGTCCTTAAATATACATCGTTACCGAAAATCAGGAAATCCAGATAAAAATCCACAACGAATATATAAAAATAACCGTTAGAATGTATATAAATAAATATATACATGTGTTTTATCTTTAAAAAGCTTTTAAATAAAATAATATATATATATATATATATATATACAATAATAATAATATATATTATATATATGAAAAAGAAAAGAATATTACTTTAATTAAAAAAAATAAATAAATAAAATATTATATTCTGAAATTAATTTCACCAAAAAGCGGTGAGACATGTTATTGGAAAATAGCCAATTTATTAGGGGAGGGAACTTTACAAGGCTATATTTTTTTTTTTTCACCTATTATACCGGTACCAGAGCCGATATTAAGAGCCAAGTATTAGCCATCATAACATGTTAATGAATTACCAGAATTTAAAATGAAGTTAAAATACATATAACTTACTAATTATTAATAAAAGTTTTTTTTTTTTTTTTTAATTATCCACAGGATAACCACAGAAACAAATATTTAGTCATATACAAAAAATATATACATTACATAACATCAAAACATACCAGATAAAGATAAAGATTTTGATTGGCTTAACCCGAAAATGTTTTGTTTTTCACAGACATATAAAAACGAATGATAATAAATTAATAAAATTTGATTTTCAAGTTTAAAATTATATTTTTTTACAAAATATATAAAAAAAAAAGAGAACTAATGTTTTCAAATTTCATTTCGACAGGGATGTCAGTTATGAAATCATTCATTTTAATTTTGTCAAACTACGTTATATGCGGTAAAATAATTGTATAAATATTTTTTTATTAAAAAAATTACATTATAATATATATATAAAAAAAAAAAAAAAATGGAACCGACATCAAGACCATCCTGGTAATGTGATGCATGTATATAGAATTATAAGATTCCCTACCCATGCTGTATGTTATATGTATAATGTTAATTGGGTTTGGAAGGTTTAAGACGAGATATCTCAATTTTTTATGATTTTATTAATGGTGCTACATATCTTGTACAGAAACTCACATTACTTGCCCTACAGAATACCATATACAACATCATCATCCTAATGTGATGGCTATTAGATCATACCTAGAATCTCTGATTATCAATCACGTAAAATATATATTTAGAAAACTGAAAATGTTAATTTATCACTGTATTTATATTTATAAATGTACAAACTTTAATAAAGAGAAACGTTAATTATTCTAAAAACAAAAATAACAATATCCTGACCCAACAGGGGAGGACACCCTCCATGTGACGGTTTCTGTCGCCACGCCACCCTCTCTGGACCTAGCTCTGATGGACTTTACCAGAGATAGATCATCTTCAAAACCTCCGCAAAAGGCATCTCTCAGCCTTGTTCTTGCCTCAGTCAGGATGCCACCGTTGCAAATGCCACATATGATATTTCCATCGTTGTACTACTACTTACTGGATAACTCTTTAAAAACAAAGCACAATTCTAAGTTTTTTTAATAAGATTGAGTAGACAAATAGAAGGAACTGAAATTACACTACTTACTTGAAATAATAAAAATACCACAATCAAACCAGAAAACAAAACTGTTTTTTTGCAACTCGACTCATTATTTTTATTTACAAGAAAGGGCCTTAAATTATCAAGCCATTTAAAAGACTTTTTCACAGCATTATGTATAATATAATTTAAATAATTTGTTTCATATAAACTATTCTGTCGATGAGTTAGTTTTGAATAATACTAATTAAATAATATGGGATACAGAAATAATTTTGCATTGCGTAAAACATTTACATAAATATGTGTTCAAATAGTTTTCATTTACACTTTCAATATTATGATTTGCTATTATTTTTTATGTTTAGTTTCTTCATCTAGTTTCTTTAATATTTTTCTGAATTTTCTTATATTTTAAATAATTAATGGGGACTTAAGTCACATCTTTTTTTTCTTTTAATTGTAAATTCTTTTACGACGTTACAACAAGGTTTTACAATGATTTCTTTCAATTTGTTAGGAGATACTTGGGCAATTCCTTTTTTAACCTAAGAAGTAACATGGCTAAACATTCCTAACATAATCTATATTCTGTATTATTGTGTACCACTAAAAAACAAATTTATTTATTTACCTATTTACATCAACTGTTTTGTTCCAGGTTTATGGTTTTGTTATGGTTTATGTATTTTTTCCAGGTTTCAGGAAATAAAAAAATAATAATAAATTTAACAAAATTAAGAGGAAATTTAAAAAAAATTATTTATTTACATTCTTCTTTATTTTATTTTTTTTTTAATAATCACCAAAAATTAGTTATACAGTTTTGTAACATTCTGTACATAGATTAGTAATTATATATATATATATATATATATATATATATATCAATATATATCAGTAATTTATTGAAAAAATCATAAAAATTAATTTAAAAAAATTTAATTAATTAATAAGCAAAATATTTTTTCTAAGTAATCAATAATAATTATATTACAATAAAAGTTGACGTTATGTCTATAATTGTCAAATAAATTTCATATAAAAAAATCGTACACATACGCGCGCGCACGCACGCACACACACACACACTACAAAAACATTATTTGTACTAATAATTGATAAGTATATAACCTTTACCCTAATTTTTTGTCGATATAAGAAAAATTACTAATTACTTTTTATTATCAAAGGTCCAAAAACACTGTAATAAATTTATAAAAAGGAACAAACGACACTATTTCTGATAAATAAAATTAGGCATAATATAATATATTGAGTATGCATAGAATGTAACTGATAGGCCTAGAAAATAAACACGTTTTTAACATCAAAGCTATATTAATAGTAATAAATAATAAAAACTAAAACATAAAATATGAAATTTTGTAAAAATAACACAATAACAACTCTATCATATCATGTTAAAATAAAAATACAAATCAGGTCATTGAAATATAAGTTAAATTAAAAAAAACTCATCCTTTCAAAAAACCAATAAATTTTTACATAGTCCAGTAGGTAAATATTTACAAAGATTTAAAGAAATTATTAGCATAGGTAATTGCATAGTAAATATACAAATATAATAGTGGTATATTGAAATAAACACAATATCATGAGAAGATTTTGCAATCAATATTTTAAATTTTTTAGAACTGAAAAAGTTAATTATAAAATTTACACAGCGTTATTTATGAAAATAATTAGAAAAAACGTTTTTACTCGTTTTATAGATCGGATATTCCAATCGATTCTTTAAATAACTATCATCAGTATTCATCGGTATCGAATTCGGAGAGAAGCTTAAAGAAAGCAAATTGCCTCAAAGAATTAAAATAATTGTACGAAAAAAATTGAGTCGTAAATAAAAAGTTAATTCTTTTTTCTTGAGAGTTAACAAATACAGCTATTAATTTATGTAATTTCATTCAGATACAAAAAAAATAAAAAGAGTAATTTTTTTCATTTGAAAATGATTTTTATTATAAAAATTGTATCGTTTGGTGAAATAATTTAAGTAAACTGCATTAAAAATCATTAAGAATAGAACCTTATCAGATACAAGGACTACAGAAAAGAGAATTATGGAAACTTGGTAGAAAAGAAGGAAAATTGTTCTTGTTTGTAGATTTACAAAAAGGTGGAAAGCCAAGAAGTATTAATTGGAATTCCATAGCCAATGAAAAATTCAATTTCGATCAACGAGGATAAAAATTGTTAACACTTCATTCAGATTAGGTCATCATGAAAATTATATCTATCTGCCATATTAGAAAAAAGTTATTGATATTAACTTGAATACTAACTATATTTAAATCCGCCTACAAATTATAAAAAAAAGTTTCAATACAACGATACATAATATGGCATGATTTCATACATCATGCAGGATTGTTTGCGAGTTCATTGCTGAAACAGATGTCTATTATAGAATTCGTAAAGTATACGGATAAAAGTAAAGGTAAGTACTAGATAAGTCATAATTGTCATTGAGTAATGGATTTATTTCGTTTCTATTGTTGCATATTCTATTTGTCTACGCCCATACTACGATTTATTCCTGTTCTTCCTGTTGTAAGACAGTGAATTTCATTTAGGTTACAAGATCCGGTTACAACCTGAAGGGATTTGACATGAGTTTATGTAGCCTAAAATTAAGAAAGAAATGGTATTTTAAGGAAGAAACACCATTGCAGTTACTAACAATAGGAATAATACTGTAGGGGAGACTGCGAAAAGGCTGGAACTGTCCTTTACGCCAGATATTTAACTGTGCTGTAAGCATCTAATTATAGAGTTTCAATAAAATTATGTATTCTAATAAATTAGCATAAAAGAGAGCTTGTAAAATAAAATATATCCAGTCATTTTGTACATACAGTTTGAAAACAAAATTAGTTTTGAATTTTCATAAAACACCTGGTGATTTTGAAATTCTTTGCTAGAAAAATGTAAAGAATTTCAAAATCAGTGAAGACGTTACGGACATTACTAAAATCCAGAATAACCGATAAATAAGAATACATTAGATTATTTTCATTTAATGAAAATTAAGTAAATGATACTTCTATTAATTATAATTGATTGAATAATTTAAGAAATATTTGAATAAAGAAAAGTATCCATTTATATTAACCAGCAGACCTGTCACGGCTTCTCCCGTGCTATAAGGTTACTTGGGTTTCCCGTCGCATTCGAGGGGGGGGGTCGCTTCATTTGCCCTTCCCGTCTAGCCAGGAAGCTCTACTCCCTGTATTCCTCTGTTTTCATTAAACTCATGATTTTGAGAATAATAAAAATAATAAAGACTGTTCAAAATATAAAAACTCTCAGTTTGTTGTAATTTCATCACAGCAACAGTCTGGTAAATACAGACCTTAGCTTTGAGCTATCTAAGAATGTGGGTTTCTAAAATACTCGGCCTCCAACTTAAAAATATTACTTATAACAGGTTACCCGTACTTTTTACGGGTAAAAATGTATTTTTCTCGGTTCTTATTGTTATCTAACAAACAATACCAAGAAATGACCGTAATTCGTTTCTCAATCATTTTTTTAAATTACTTTTATGTTTTTTTAGTCAAGCAACCGAGAGCAGCCAGTGGCCTATTACTGTACAAACAGTAACAGTGACAGTGTTGGTTGAACCGCCGCGTGTACACCGTCGCACCCTTAAAATATCAAAATTCAAAAAAGCCGAAAGTTATTTTTTGATATTTTCTGAAGAGTATTTTCAAACCCCAACCTAGTAAATATCTCATAACCGCAGGGAAGGATGGATTTTGTGCTTATAATCGTATTTTTTCACAATAAAAGCCAAATAGATAATTTACATTTGACGCAATATTTCATCATGAAAATTATAAAAGAAATCTTTAAGCGAATGTTTACAGAAAACGAAGCAATAATGTTTAAAAAATTCTGATAATGAATTTATTGAACATTTATGACAGTTCGATACAGGTGAAAATTTAACTCATTCCCCAAGGCAAAAGTTGAAAATTATTTTATATTAGCACCTCATTTATTTTTATTTATTAAAAAGAAATAAAGATACATATTAAAAAGTAAAATTATAAACAAGAAACTTCGGTAATAATTTTTGAAATCGGGAAGAATTTATAAAAGGAAGCATGATTTTAATTCAATGCTAAGCTCAAATTTCTGATTGCTGACCAGCGCATATGGGATAGAATGTGGCAGTAACACGCCTTTATGAAAACTGGCAGACCCTATGGGATGCTGCGTCAATGGCAGCCTGGACCAGACGCCTTATCTCGGTTTTGGGGCCTTGGTTGGTGAGGGGAGCTGGAGACGTGAATTTCAACTTATCCCAGTTCCTCACTGGTCATGGGTCCTTCAATAATTACTTGTGTCGCTTTCACAGAAGACAGTGATCCAACTGCCTTTATTGCGGGGAAATAGATACAGCTGAGCACACTTTCATTTATTGCGATCGTTGGGTGGAGGAACGATTACACTGGGAGATAGCCCACCGGGCTGGTCTAGTGGTTAGCGCGACATCGCAAATCAGCTGATTTCGAAGTCGAGAGTTCTAAGGTTCAAA
>JAAAKQ030310546.1:0-10031 GCA_010016005.3 Zanna intricata
ATCATACTAAAGAATTAACTTTAACAACATATTAACAATAATAAGATAACTGCTGTATTCCTGAAGAACGTTTGTAATCATATGATAAATATTTACACATGCTGAATAGAAGTTCAAGTTATGTATCTGTATCTCTATATCACATGTAGTTGTTGCTCAAAAGCGTTGAATTATTTTATAGGTAATAAGTGGTCATCAATTGACACATATATGGGAAGAGAAAAATTTTTTTCTATTGCTTTACCTTTCATTTGTTGTTTTTGGTTTTGTAGTGCGAGAAACTTAGGAAGAAAAGATCTAGCCTTGTCGGCGCATTTGTTTCAACGCACGGAAAAACTATAGATGATGTCGACAGGAGTATAGTGGAAGCTAGGTGAGACCAATTTGATATTTATATTAATTTTCCTCGACTGGTATCAGTTGTAAAGTCGATAAGTCGCTTCTGTAGTCATTACAGGTCAGTTGCAGGTTGTAAGTCGCTCCTGAATGATATAGTAAGTCTTCAAGAATAGTAAGTATCCTGCACAGAGTTTTCCAGAAAATCTAAGAGATAAGCGGTTTCCCATTGTGTTCACAGAGCCAAGTATACTATTGCATATCAGCGTGCTGACTCGCCAAAATGGAGGTTGATATTCATTCAGCCGTACAAGTGATACTGTACCGAAATTGCCGGCTATATTGAACATTATTAATGTTTTCTACTTTAATGCATCACAGTCGTAAGAAAGTCTGAGGACAAATTGTGTACTCCTTTCTATCTAGAATTGATCAATTTTTGTACCATCTCTGCTAAATAGAGTGCATTATATATATTTTTTAAATTATACGTATTAAATTTGAAGTAAAATGTGAAGATAAAAAGAAATTATATTAAGAAGTATTTTTTGATTGAATCTACTCTTATGTTATTGAACGCTTAAAAGGTTAATGCTCTATTGTATTCTTTTTGTGTACATTTAAGTACTTACTTAGTAATTACTGAAAGTCTTATCTGATGATGGTATTTTTAATATAAAAATTGTAGAATAGAAATGTCAAGTAAATTCATAAAAAATAGTTAGCGTTCTATAAAACAAAAGGATTTGTTTTAAATGTTAAACTGTTTTTAAATCTGAATCGTAAATGTAACGCTATGATTAATTATTTCTGTTTAATACCAGACTATGTAAAAAACATAATTTTTAAAATTTTGGGAGTTTCAAATATGAATATAATACTTTACAAAGTCTGGAAAAAGATATGAAAAATCGGTAATAGAAAAATTTTTATTAAGTAAATAAATTTGACTGTTGTTTAAAAGATTTACGCAATAAATAGGAATTAGAGGCTCGAGAAAGTTATTTTATCAATGACTGTACAAAAACTTCATCTTTGAATAACGATCGGGGACTACTAATAATTTGTAGCCTTTTATCATTTTAAATTAATTAAAAGCCTTTTTGTGAAAGTTTTCTATTCTAAGAACATTGTACAGTGTTATCCCTTCCCTTAAGGTTATCTCTTAGACCGATTTAAGGTTTACTATTTATTTATATTTCTTGAGGTAAATTTTTGTCTTATCCGACCTATATAAATATACGTATTAAGTAAAATTTTCAATCTGAACTAGAGGTTTGAAATAGTTTTTATAATTTCAGTCGGGATTGCCTGGAATGATGACAGTTGTGTTTTTTTTTTTTTTTTTTTTACTTTAAAAAAATGTATAAATATTCATTTACACATCCTTTATTTCCTAGTAAATTTTTCTTTTTTTTCTTTTTTATTGTATACTCTATAAAGATGATGGTTAGTTTTAGATTTGAAGTAAAATTTTTTGTACACGGTTTTGTGTAGTGTCTTTTGTTTTTTAAGTTTTTACTATGTAAGTAAAACTAATATAAACTTTATACGTTATCTAATGGGAATTTTATTTTATTTTATACAAGTATACTTTTTAGATAAACAATTGAAAACATTGTATATTATATTTCACCTTTTATGACAGATCTCATAGTTTGAAAATTGCTGTGAAAATATATTTTAAATTATTTTTTTAACCTCTGGAAGGTAATGTTACAGCCAAAAGTGCTCAGGTTATTAATAATTTTATCAGTAAAAGATTAATCTTATTAATATTAATTTATAGAAACTTATTATTTTTTAATTGTTTGTGCCATTTACTCTTTAAATAAGAGCTCAGCGGTAACCTGGGCTCGTATCCAAATCAAATCAGATTTATGTGTAACATAAAATTTGATTAAAATCGGTTCTTTTTACGCTAACTTCTATTATCGGTTAAATCAGCTTTGTTACCGGTTGAATTTGCACGATTAGTTGTCTGCGGCATCAGGACCATCTGTAATTCAAACTGAAACAATTCAGCAGCAGGTTGATAGCAAACAGGCATATCGTTGCCTTAGAAAAAAAAATGATGAGACTTGATGTGCGTGTTACGTATTACTTGAACTGTAAGTCCACTTTAGTTTTATCAAGTTAAAGTTTTACTTTAAGTCCAAGTTTTATTTATTAGGTTTTTCATTTCATATTTACTATCCTTCTAACCTTTCTTTTATTGTTAAACATGAAGTAAACAATTTTGTTACTAAATAATAAATAATCTCTCGTAGTGGATTGAGGTTATTCATTGTTTTTTGAATGAAGAGACAAAATGTTTTTATTTGTATTATCTGTTCCGATGTTTGTTACAGCTGTTATGCGCTTTAAAGCACTCAAGTTATAAGTGATGCTAATCGTGAGCTGTTTTTTCTCTCAGTGCATTGATGTTCATTAACATCAATGCTCTGAATTGCATTCAGTCCCTTGAGATGAACGGAATAAAGGTGACACTTCTAGGACTGAGTATTACCTACATTTCATTCGGTAGTGATATTTTACAGTATATTCAGCTCTGTTAGAAAACGATGGAAATCGCTTTACTCCTCACTTTCCTATTAAGTGTGGCACAGGATGCTCGCTAAGTTACGAACAACTATTACTAAAAACAGAGTTGGATAGGCTGTAATTGAGCTTAGGCTTGCATTCATCCAAAGGAAAATAAATAAAGTAATACTACAGTAACCAAGTTCATCCAGATTTTTACACACTTTCCATTACTTAAAAGATATATAGTATTAGTTGTTTCATTCAGTCTTTTACTATACACTGTATGTGTTAAAAACATTTTTTATTCTTTGCTGTATTTAGAGACATTTACTCTGAAAATAGTTGTACAAGAAGGTACAAAAAAAACTGAGAATTATTTTCTGTAGGCGGTCGGGTTGGCAATGCTGTCCTCTCTTACTAGGTATGTTTGCTGGGCACTCTTCCTGCTCAGTTGGCTAGCTAGCATTCATGAGAAACTGTTATAACTGACAGAGTGATTGTTTTCTGAAGCACCTCCCGAGGCTGTCAGCAATTTCACAGTGGCAAACTTTAAGGAACACATCAACATTAAATTCTGTTTCCTTTTATAAAAAACAGCAGCAGAAATGGTTTCAGTGCTTTGGGAAGCTCCTGAACAAGACAAGAATTATCAATGATTTGACTGCTTCAAAAATGGCCAAATGTCATTTGAAGATGAAACCTGTTCGGGTCGCCCCTCAACATCCGAATGGACAGAAATGTTTAAAAAATATGCGATACCATCACATTTAATTGTTGCAGAACAGTTGACGAATTGGAGGAAATAACTAGAATTTCTTGGAGTTCATGCCAAAGAATTCTAACTGAAGATTTGAACATGAGATGCATTTTGGCAAAGTTAGTGCCACGATTGTCTTCCGATCACCAAAGATAGAACTGTCTGAAAGTGCGTCAGGAATTGAAAGAATAGGCACAAACTGAACCAGAATTTTTTTTCCAAAAGTCATAATACAGGATGAATTTTGGTGTTAGGGCTATGACCCTGATACAAATCAGCAGTCCAGCCGATGGAAGACAGCTTTATTATCCAGACCAAAAAGAGTGCAGCAAGTGGTTTGTTTTTTTTGACATCAGAGGAATCATTCACGTTAAATTTGTTACTCAGGGCACTGTAGTATGAACTAACATTACTATCTGCAAGGACTGAAGCAAAGCGTAAAACATTGAGAAAAAAATGACCTGAAGTATAGCAATCGAGAGATTGATTGCTTCATCATAACAACACACCTCCCAACACAAAATAAAAAATCAATCAGTTTTTTATGAAAATCAGCATGACAATGGTTTCATGCTCCATTACTTGTCTAACCTAGCCCCCTTCGATTTTGTCTTATTCCCAAGAATGAAGAAAAAGCTAACGGGAAAGCATTTTCAGGACATAGAAGAGATTAGAAAAAAAATCTCTGGAGCCACTTAAACAGCATTAGTCAGAAAAATATAAAGAATGTTTCCAACAGTGGAAAAACCTTTGCGACAAAAGCATATTATTTAATATCAAATACTGGACAGTATTTTGAAGAGGATCAATGTTTTCAAGGTGTTATGTAAAAAAAATTTAATTAAATATTTTTAGTTTCTTTTAGAGGTCCTCTATAGTATATTGATTCTCAAATTTTTTCGCCCACCACTTATATTGAGAATCAAAAATTTTCTAGCGCCCCCAAAATTTTTAAACTTACCATTTGTTAAAAATAATAATTGCAATTTAAGGTGCACTCTTAAAAACAGCAATTTCAATTATTATTTTTAAATGTGGCATATTATATTTCTGAATTGTAACTCACATTTTAAATGACAGCAATTTCTCTCTCTCTTTTTTTTTTTTACAATTTTTGAAATCTGAAGTATACTTGTCACAAAGTAGAAAATTCAAGCTTTAATTTTTTTTGTTTTATTCATCTCTCTAAGCCTCTTGGTTGCAAAGTTAAAGTAATGGCATAAAATATAGGTGACCCTTTCATTTTTTTTTTACTAGTGTATTAGGTGTTTAATTTTAGTTTGAAATATCAGGAAAACATCATTTTTGCCTTTTTTTTTTAATACCTTGTTTGAAGTAAAAGAAGAAGTATTGTAATCACAAAAAATTTCAGATTTCAGCGGAAGTATCCATTTTGACCATTCCTGAATCAATTTTGTCTAGTTTCGGTTAAATACAAAAAATTTTGATTTCTGACTTCAACTGCTGTAATAAGCCCTCATTTAGAATTTTTCAACGATATATCATATATGGTAATTATTTTCATTATTTCCAGAGTTATAGCCAAATAAAATTTTAATTATTGAAATATTTGAATCTTACAAGGGAAAGGCACATCGGTTTGAATCCTACTTCACTTTCTTTTTTTTTAATTTAATTTTTTTTAATTAAATTTAATTATATTGGTTTATTAGTAATTATTAACCTCTCATTGAAAAAAAAATAATATGAAAAAAAATCAGAAGTTATTAGTAAAATAAAATTTCATTTACTTTTTATTTTAATTCAAAACTTTTTACAGAGGTTAAGAATTGTTAATAAATCAATATATTTAAATAAAAAATAAAATCTTTTAAATGTATATGTTTGATGTTGGATTTGAACTGATGTGTGCATAGTTACGGATCCAACACGTTCTCACTTAAATTACATAACTACTTGAACGACGTGAAACAAAATTAATGTACAGTAAATATCATAGTGACCTTGAAGGAACTGATGATTTTATGTCATTATAACGAATATTCACAATAACTAATGTTTAGGTAGCTTAGTGGTAGTACTTAAATATGCCATGTACATGGGTATTCTATTACAGTAAAATAATAATAATAATAGTTTATTTCGGTATTAAAATAATATAAAAAAACAAAAAATAATAAATACTAGTACAATAGAGTAAAAGAAGGTAGAGAAAAATTGTAAAAATTAGTTTCTCTGAAAAAAGTCGGTTATTTTGCTTTGTTTCGAACATTTGTGTTGTAATACAGTTTTTGAAGGTTCTTTTCTAAACCAAAACAAACGCTCTTTGATTCTACATTAATTAGCAATTTCTGTAAAACTGAGAAACTGGCAAACTGTTTTCATTGCCGGTAAAACTTCTGAAGATTTGACGGGTTGATGTCTTCATCGTTACCTTAGTTGTCATTACTTACGTCTCCATTTATTTCTGCTAGTACAGACTCACCTTTTCATCACAGTTTCATCACAGACTCACAGTTTCATGCGTTTCTAAATCTTTGCCAACCTCTTGATATTCTTCAAACAGTGCATTTGACAATTATTTTGCAGACTATCGCCCCATTCCACTAAAGATCCTTCTTCCCATATGATGTCAGTACCAGCCTGTGGTAAAAATCCTGCTTGTCGAAAGCAATTTTTTTACAGTCGGCGAAGAAACCTCATTCCATGATCTTTGTAATACAGTTATAGCATCCGGATTAATTATTTGTGTTTACTTTTTTTGTTCTGAATCCTGTATCAATTGGAAAATTCAGTATTTTTTGAAGTGGACTTTTACCGATTTGATATCATCGCTTGATTTAAGAGCTGCAAGATTGCTGTTGTTTTCAGTGGTAAGAACATTAACTTCATGTACAAATGAATAAGCCAGATATTTATCAATGAGCAGCAGTAATTTTGTTAAATTTACTGTCCAATTTTTGTCACTAAGATGTAAAAATATCACTGATCATCCAAGTTTTCTTGTTACTTTTAAAAAAAGATCGGATTTATCAGCATTATAGATTTTTTTTGAATAGCCTTTTAATTTTGGTCAAATGGTTGTAGCCATTTTTGTGACACACCGGTTGGAGCTGGTGCGGCCTACCGCTAATTCTCCCCGTCATATATTGTGACGCTGATGGAACCGTTGTTGTATTCAAGCTGAAGTTATTTCGCGTGGTTTACCAATTTTTTCAGAAAAGTCATTTATAGCCTATTAATTTGCAATATAGGCTGCTAATAGATATATCACTAGTCATCTGGTATTTAAACCATTTTAACAGCGCTTGGTCTACATCATTATGTTTACTAGGCTGTAGGTTTTTTGATTTCACATAATTTGTTGTAAAATTTTTCTTAATTTTTTAACGGTTCATATCACTGATATTGTCGAATGACCTAAATCTAATTCTTGGATAATGTCTTTATTAGTTTCACCATACTTCAACCATAAGATAATGTGTGCCTTTTCCTCTATCATGAATATTTTTCGCAGTCGTAATTAAATCACTGTTAAATGAAATACACAGGATACGTGTAGTAAAATATTTACCCGTATGATATGATACCGTCACAGCAAAAGAAAAATTACAGCTGAATGTGAGCGCTTCAGTTAACAATAATCTGATACAGTAAGAAAATAAGAAAAACAAGAACTATAGCACATATGCAGATAAAAAGGAAAAGGTGACTTATTTTAACTGTCAAAATATTTCTGTAGCTTCAACGTAGATAATGACGAGTCAATTATGTTGGTCATTATAAGTGATAATTTGTTGCATTCCAGTAGAAAAAATAAGTCATATTAACCGATATATCACAACAGCCGATGTAATTATAATTAGTGTACATATTGTATTTATGTATTATCAGCATACCAAACCAACCAAGAGACAAGTTTTAGTCACTATAAATGACACTTGCTGTATAAACTAATATAAAGTGCTGATACGGTCACCACGAAAGAATGTGATGCAATTTTGTAACCGTCCACTTTATTTAAGAATTCCAGGATCATATCCCGCTTTCAAATGAAATCAATTTAAACGAAGTGCAGTAAAAAATGTGTTTACTCGTATGTAATTTCATAGGTGTACAAGGAAGTCATGTGTTTTTCACATTAGATTTTTTTTAATCGGCCATCGCCTTCCTAGACCACCGGAATGCCCCAACTTTCTGTTGGCCTTCTACTGCCCCCCTCTGAAGGAATCCTTTGAGAATGAATGGTCTACAACTTGCACCAAATAATGTAAAAATGTGTAAAAAAATTTGTCTGTTTTTGTTTTTTGATGTATACTGTATCTCACTTTTTGGTATATTTAATATCAAGAAAAAATATATTAAGAAAGACATCTGTGTTTTTCGTGCACAGGTTTTCCTTACATTTCATCGCATTTTTATAATGCTCTAGAAATTTATATAAACTGTTGTATAATTGTCACTGTACTAATAGATTTATCTTATTAAAGTTCAATGTAAAATATTCTACGCTTACATTAATGGAGGTACAGTAACTTTTATTTATTTTGTTGTATTACAGGACGTCATTAAATGAAGTAACACAGGAGCTGGCAGAACGTGTACATAGGTGGAAGCAAATAGAAATGATGTGTGGTTTTAATATAATTAACAATAGTGGTTTAGCTGTTTTAGAATCTGTTTTATATCGCAATGCAGCCAATGGAAGAGGCATTGGCCTGAGAGGTATGCGTTTTTTGCCCATTAGTATACATATATGTAATCATTTAACTAGTTTAATTGAATTCGTGTTAAAATATTTTCTTTCTTTTATGTAGTCACTGTTAGTTTCATAATGTTAATAAAACCATGTCGTCGATATCTGTCTCTACTTCTGTTTAATAATCAGATTTCCTTCTTCATATTTTAATTTGTTTTTCCCCCGATTACTGTTAAGAAAACAGTTGATAAAAAGAAATTAAACAGACTATTTTTTTAATGTTGCATGTTTAATATGCATCGCATGAAATTTTAAAAATATTAATTCTACCTTACGCATTTGTGACAATATTTAACTATAGAATTTAACCATCATTTAACATTTAACTATTGAATATTTTTTCCTGTAAGTTTTTCTCTTGATTTACAAAATCAATGTAGTTTTCTGTTAACGGTTTGAGATGTGTTCAGACCATTGGAATTTGAAGAAGAATTGCAATTTGATAATTTCCCAGAAAAAAATTACAAAGCATCAAATCGCTTGGGATGTGGTGGTCATTCAGTTGTTCTTTTGTATCGTATACCTTCAATAAAAGTTTGAACGGGTGGGTAGTCTCTAACTTGAAGATAGTTAGGAAGTGTACTATTGTGTTGGCAAACAAAGGAGCGGCAGATGTCAAACCTGTGATCAGTTAATAGCCAGGAATAACAATACTCGTATCTTGCCAATATATGAATTTACCCGTTAGTGTTTTGTTCAAGAAATAACGTCCTAATTCTTTTTTTTCTTATCTCGCACCATACGTGATTCCAGGTATATTAATTTCCTTCTTTATTGTAACAAGTGTATTCATCAGACTGACATACAGATATAATGTTCATAAATAGTTTTATCAGACTACAAGAATATAATTTTGAAGATCGTTCAATAATTTAAAAGACAAATGACTGTAGAAAATTTATTATTTACTTAATACAGATGAAAAACTAATGCTACTGAGTTTTCTTATTCCGGTAGAAAAGTTCATCTTGGTGGTGTCTGAGCCGTATTTGTATCCTTATTTAATTTATTTTCCAGTTACAATAGTATCCGCTGTTAATTTTACATTTTCCTCTAAATAATCACAATAAATTTAGTCTTTGTAATCCCCAAACACCATTAGAATTATTTTACCGGCTGTAACATAAGTTCTGAATTTTTCCCTGGCGAGCAAACTCAGATGTTTCCGTTCCGTACTCTTGACATTTGGATTCAGGCTCAAAATGATGAACCTAAGTTTTACCTCCAGTTATTATTTAACTGAAAGATCTTAAAAGAGAAAGATCTTAATCTTCTACTAAAACCGATGTTAAGTTCCATGCAAATATGAATTCAGGGGCCTTTGTGATTTTTGAGTCTATTTCCTGAAACCCTCCTTGAACACATTTTGCAATATTTCAGTTCATTTATTATGGAACGGACAGAACTAATATTCTAATATTCTGGACCATACTGATACTCTTACTACAAATTTCAACAATTTCTGAAATTTTTATGCATCTACCCTTGTGAAAAAAAAGATCATTAATGCAATTCTACAAAACATTACTCTCAACTTACGCTTCAATAAAAATTGGTGACAGTTGTTCTACCAGATTTAAACTAATAAAAATTTAATTCACTTGTAAAATTTTTTACAGATAATACGCATTTTACCGTGTTTTAACAGCCACAATGAATTTTGATTAGTTATGTACGTTTAGAAGAAAAAAA
>JAAAKQ030310601.1:0-10030 GCA_010016005.3 Zanna intricata
AATTACTATATCGTCAGCAAATCGTAGCATCTTTATCTTTTCACCTTGCACCGTTATTCCGGTGCTAAATTGTTCTTTTACTTCATTAACTGCTAGTTGTATGTAAAGATTTAAAAAGTAACGGGGATAGGGAACATCCTTGTCGTACTCCCTTTTTTATTACAGCTTCTTTTGTATATTCTTCGATCAGTGTATGGTTTTAATATTATTATTGTTAATAGTTAAAAAAAGGTTGAAAAAGTATTGCTTGACATTCCTGCCTACGCCGGTTAAATATAACTTTTATGAAAGTAATGACAAAAATTGCTTTTTATTATAAGTACTAAAGCTACTTTAATTTTAATAGCTCCTTAAGTGATGAAGAAAGATACAACAAAAAAAAAAAGTTAATAATAAAAATTAAAAGGGTTTGAGCCAAAAAAAAAGGTGAATATTTATTAAAGTGAAAATAAATTTTAAGAAACATTTTTCAAAAGATTTTCATATATAGGTTAAGTAAACATTTCTTTGAGTAAAGTTTTCTCTAAACTGGCACCTCTTTGAATAAAGGCTAAAATAAGAGAAGAATTTTTCAACCAAATTTTTACAGTTTAGATCGGAGATCTAAATCTAAAAAGAAATAGACATTTCTAGATAGCTCTTTATATGAAGTATAAACTTTCAAAAAATATTTAAACTGAATGAATATAAGACAAAGAAACAAGAAACATATGTTTCAATTTTAAAGCGTAGAAGTTGATTTTTTAAATCATTTTCTGTATTATTTATGTATATTGCAGTTAACAATTCTGCTTTAATAAAGTATTCGCTAAAACATCTTTAAAGAAAATCGAAATTGGTTTTATCACGATACCCCCCATCCCCTTAACGAATTATTAAAAATTAATATGATTCCTACCCCATATAGAGAAATATTTCAGCCAAATTTGGAGAAAATTTTTCTGCTCAATCATGGTATTTAAAGCAAAAAGCAGTGCGACACACGTACGTACTTACGAATTTACATACATTACATAAGTAAAATAAATAAAATAATTACTTATTATTATAACTTAAGATAATAACTGAATCTTAAAATTGAAGTTTTGTTAAGGATATGATTTTATATTTTAATCTATTTTCAATTAAGAATTTTTATTAAAATTCCACTAGAATTAGATTAAAATGTTCACTAATTTTATATTAAAATTAAGTTTAATTTTTGAATATATGAGTTCACTTTACAGTACTTTAGCTTCAGAATATTTTAGAAACAGTATTTGTCAGATCTTAATGAAATGAATCTTGATAAAAACTAAGATTATCTATCATTGAGTTTAGCGTCTGTAACAGCGATTCTTGAATGGTTTTAAAATGTAATTTGATGTATTAATAAAATGGTTTTGAGAATGTTAGATCAATAATAATGGTCAAAAAATGACAAGGTGGGAGCCATAGATAAGGCATCCTAGTTTTAGAATCTGGTTTAATAGACTATAAATACTGAAGTAACATATATAATAAATACAGGATGATTCAAAAAGAACTTCGAAAATTTAAAAGCATATAAAAATTTATTGATATAACCTAAAGATTCGGTAGAGGTCTCATTCCGTAGAAAACACATCATGTTTATCAACTAACATTCACATTGGTTTGATATGGCTTCCATTTTAATGCGTTATACATCCCACCTGAAGTAAATTTCATTTCAGGTAGTAGCCAACAAGTCGGGCATTAGATCGCAGCTGCGGCGTTAATTCAAAATCTTAGCTGAACGAGATTAATAGACAAAAGTGGTAACCTGATCTTTAATGAAGCCTCCAAGAAAAAATCTAACGGGGTGAAATCTGGCGATCGAGGTGGCCATGCAATTAAACCTTCACAACCGATTCACCGATCTGGGGATTGAGTGTCTAAAAAATCTCGGATTTCTAGCCGGTAGTGAGGTGGTCCCCCGACTTGCTGATAGTACTTACTATCTTTTCATCACCGTGTAACTGAACCATTAGAAAATTTTGAAGTATGTACATATAAAATATTTCCTTGTAGAAGAAAAATAGGCCGTATTGTCTTTGCTTAAGTAAAAAGGATTGACCTTAGAGCTATCACGAATGTGATAGCTCTAAGGTCAACTATCACGAATGTGTTGCAGTTTCATGAGGGTTTTCGCTACCCTCATATTTGTCATTACAGGTATTCACCTTGCTAGTGATGTAAAGTTTAATTAAACACTTGGAATTACATTGTCTAAGAATTATTCGTCTGCAATTAAACCGAGAATCTTTGTCGTCATCTGTAACGTGTTTTACCATAGTTAGATTGTACGGTTTAAAGTGCAATCGTTTACGTAATACGTGCTATAAAGTCGTTTTTAGAATACCAGTCTCATATGACGCATGTTGATTTGATTTCTTCGGACTACGAGCAGAGTTTTCTCTGAGTTGTTCCACAACAGCTTTAGGTACACTTGGGCGTCCTGGTGGTTTTGTATGTTTAACAGAACAACCTGTCTCATCGAAGGTTTGGTGCTAAGAGTAAATTGGTTGCCTGCTAGGAATCATTCTACTCTACGAAAATTACATTGAACTGCAGTCGCTGATTGGAAATCATAAAAAAAGCACACAGCGAACACGTTCCGCACCAGTAAATGTATCCATTTTTAACAACACTGATGACAGTGCTGGTGGCTGAATTCGATACTAATGAATTGAGTTAAAACTTGTTTTTTTTACTATGAAATGAGTTCATAACAGAATTTTTAAGTTATCTAAACAAATTTTTATTTGCTTTTAAAGTTGTTAAGTTCTTTTTAAACCACTCATTATTATATAAAAATAAATAATTGAAAAATTAGGAGGTAAGCAAAAGCTAAGAATAATAAGGCTAAGAAATTTGTGATGAATAGAAGATAATAAAGATATGCAGGCAAAGAATAACAGTCAAAACATCAATAACAAAAAATCAAATCCTAAGTACTAATTTATGGGTGTAGATTTTTATTTCTATTTATTTTCATCTGTTATAATATTGAGAATTATTCTTTCTAATTAAATTGGTACAACTGGGATTTTACTGAATGAGCTTTTTTTCACTTGATCTTTCAGAAAAATTCTTGATTTTATAAATAAACTTTAGTTAAAACAAATTTTAAAGCACGTTTTTATATGAGATGCAGTAAATTAATAATGAAATAATAATTTACGTATATGTAGTTACTTATTTAAACATTTTTAGAATTTTAATAGAAATAACAATGTTTCGTAATGTATTTAGTATATAATTTTGTAATTTTTAAAATTAAGACAAAATTTTCAATCAATAATTATAGATATATATTTAAATAAAATTCCAGAAATCTCTTGATATTTGTTTAGTACAGCTTTGATAAATCTAGGACAAAAGTAGTTACGTTTTTGTACTGCACTCGTTACTGGCATCTATGAGTTAGAGGGAGACATCTCATTTGGTAATACATACAGGATGGTTCAGGAGAATAAAGTAATACTTTGACAACTCATTCTAGACGCTTAAAAATAAGAAAAAAAGTTCATATAAACATAGGTCCGAAAACGTTTCGTTAGCGAGTTATACATGGTGAAAATATATCGCCCGAGTTTCAGTTCCTCCGGGTAAATTAAGGCTTTCTGAAATTCTGGAAAGGGCAATTAAGGGGAAAATTCAATTGTTTCATATGGTTTTTGAGCTGGGAAATCGAAAAAAATAGGTCCCAGAACTGTATCTCTCTTAGTTTGTAAGATATCCCATGTAAAACGTCAAAAATAGTGTCAAAAAACACATTTTTTACGTTGTACAATAACGTTGTTAAATTGGTAATAAATCATACATTTTTTAAACATAAATTGCAGAGAATTTAATTAGAAGAAGATTGATGTAAATAATGTCAACAGAAAACAAATAAAATTTTAAACATATCGACTCTTATTAACAAGAACCGACGAAAACTTAGAAGAAAATGTTACAAAAAGAAAACAGATGTGTCTAGTACCACTAAACCGGGCTGGTCTAGTGGTTAACACGACATCGCACATCAGGCGATTTCGAAGCCGAGAGTTTTGAGGTTCAAATCCTAGTAAAGGTAAAAAATTTTAAGATTTTAAATGTAATAATAAAGATTAGTTTTAAAGTGAAATAATGTGTGAATTCATTTTACATCTCATATAATTAAGTTACTTCTAATGTACAAATATTTTATTTATTATACATTTCATGTATTTAAATTATCCAGATTACTTTCAATCCTATCTGATCCAGACGAAGTGGGTTTTACTATATATATATATATATATATATGTATATGTATTTAGCCCATTCTTAGCGTCATGTTTTCCTCCCCCTCCACCAGCACCACCGCATTATAATCTTCATATAAATATGTTTAAAAATTAAATAAATTACATATTAATTATAGATTGTTATTATTCCTTTGTTTTAATATAATTTTATATAAGTAACTTTAAGTTTAGTTTAATTTAAACAATGTATTATTTAAGATCCAATTTTAAGATCTTTTCATCTTCTGTATAAAAGAGAGAAGAAGCTGTTTAATTCTCACCTTTCACTACGCATTTTTACGTCTAAAATTTATGGAAATTTTAAATTTATAGGTTATTAAATGGTCTTGATCACCAGATCAGGATTTGTTATTAATTAGAAGTTAATAACAAAGTGGTTGATGGCAGAACAATATTGAAAAATACATATTACGAAGCGTCAAAATGTCCACTTTATCCAACATAATAATGTACTATTTAAATATGTTTCTTTAATTATGTTTTAAATTAACAATGAAGTAATATACAATTTTCCAACTTATATCAATTTTACCACTTTATTTTAAATAATTTTTACCATCATCAAATCATTTTATGATTTTCTTTATTTGTAACAATTTTTACAAATAATTTTGTAAAAAATTTTATTTTTTTAATAAATTTTTAGACATTAAAATTGTTTATTTTCTTATTTCTGTATATTGAGTTTAAAATATTTTTAATACTTGGTTGTAGTGTGGAATAGCTATTTCGCTTAGTTTACGTTTATAGCAACATAAAACTGAAATTAATCTTAAACCAATCACATTAGCCACATCTAAGTTATTTACGACTGAAATAAAATATACTACTTGCATACATCCTTTTGAGCCTGTATAAAGAAAAAAAAAAAAAAAAAATTGAGAATTGATTTGAGTTTAAACTAAATGAAAGATTACGTAATGAGATATTTTTGAATTAATTTTACTAGTTTCCTGTTCATATGATAAATGTTTATGCTATATAATTATAGAAGATAAAAGAAAAATAATTTAACGTATTATTGTAAATCATTATCGTTTGTTTTATTACTTTTATAGTATAAAATATTTATTCATTATATCTATTTTTAATAATTACATCTGTAAGTCCTGATAACTAAAATCTTGTCATAATCTTGCCGAATTTGGGTCCTTTGAGAATAAATGTAAGATAACGAAACCAATTATGTAATTTTTTCCAAGTAATGCTCTGTTCGTTGTATAATACGAATTTGTTTGGTGTGTATGACATTTCATTTTAAATAACAGTTGAATTTCATCTTCTGTATTCAACTGTTCATCTAAGATGAAATTTAACTGTTATTTAAAATGAAAAACACTTTTAAAATAATTTTTTTCAGAAAGAAAATTTATTTAACAGGGTATTGTAACATAGATTAAGTGTTACTGTGGATACCGGTGTTCTTTGGTAGTTGGGTTTCAATTAACCACACTTCTCAGGAGTGGTCAACCTGTGATTGTACCAGACAATAATAAAGTCTTCATAATTGTCAATAATGAAGTTGTGGTTGTTCATCCACATTCATACACATCATCCTCATTCATCCTCTGAAGTAATACCTTACGGTAGTTCCGTAGGCTAAACAGGTTAAGAGAGATTAAGTGTTACTACTTTTTAACTTAATACGATTTTATGCTCATTTAAAACTTGCAAAAAATATTCTATTTAATCGCCTGATAACTAAAATCTTCTCTTAATCTAGCCGAATTTGGGTCCTTTGAGGATAAACGTAAAATAACGAAACCAGTTATGTAATTTTTTTCAAGTAATACTGTTCGTTTTATAATATGTTGGTTTTGTTAAATTAAAATAAGAAAATTCATTATTAAGCGGAATTCAACTGATATTTATAATGAAAAACTCTTTTAAAAGTAATAAACAACATATTATAACATAGATTACACGGATTAAGTTGTGGATAGCGCTGTTTATAATAAGTATAGTGTTGGCTAATAATTTCTTACTAGATTTTATATCCCTTCTGGCTAGAATTATTTTTATTTGTAAATTTCAATTCATCTCGTAGTATTACATAATAGTGGTTGTATTGCAAAACTATTCACATCTTATCGATGTTATCCAAACGAGTATACTTTTTTTTATTAAAAAAAAAAAATTACTAAATTTTTTTTAATGGCTGATAACAAGTAAACCAATCAAGAAAATTTTATTTTGTATTCAAATTTGATTATATTAACGAGAAAGATCAATTTTATTAGATGTATTTTTAGAATTTATTTTTCCCGTTTCAAATGGGTTTAAAAACAAATTAAATTGAAAAATAGTCAAAAAAAAAAAAGTATTTTTAAAGTTTTTAAGAAAGATTACAGTAATAATAAAAATACGAATGGGCAGTAAAATAATACCTGATACGACTTTAACCATTATTATGGATTGAGTTATTTAATCTTCCAATTCAGATAAAAATATAATGTGGGGAAAAACAAACAACTTGTTAAGTATATGAGTTAATTAATATTATATAATTATTTTTCAGCAAAGGTAATTGTATATTTATTTAAGTTGTACATTATGTAATTGTGTTTCCCAAATATATATTTTGATCCAAATTAGGTATTTTTATGACGGTGAAATTTTCTTTGTCCACCTAAATCGTGTATTTTAATCGATAGTATAACCAAATTTAAATCCAAATTTTATTTTGATTTGTATTTCATCAATATTCGTCAGGAAAATTGTGGTTTCATACTGTCTCGTTACATTCCTTTGCAATAACTTCCACTTTTTCAAACTACATCCCCCCGGAAATTTTACAGAATTTTCAAATTTTCAACGGTTCTTAAGGTTACGATACAAATTTTGATGTGTCAAGAGTGCATAGAAATGTGCATAATTTTAAATACATTTCGAATTTTAGCAAATTTTATCATTTTTTCTTTTTATTTGTTTTTAATATTACATGGTCAACAGTAATATATTTTATGCATAAAAAAAATAGCATTGAAATCTGTAAATTAGATGAAAAATAAATCAATAAAATAAATCAAATTGGAACCAATTCAATTTATTGAAATTTGTTTAAAAATACTGTTTATTGCTTCCTTGTACGAGCTAAAGAAAGTATTGTGATCGCGAAAAATCTCAGGATTTCAGATTTCAATGGAAATATCCATTTTGACCATCCTTGAATAAATTTTTACTAGTTTCGGCGTGACCTCTGCACGTATGTACGAACGAACGTATCTCGCACAAATCGAAAACGATTAGCAGTAGAACGTTGAAATTTTGGATTTTGGACTTTTTTTTCAACTGCAGTAATAAACCCTCGAAGTTGAGAGTTCTAAGGTTCAAATTCTAGTAAAGATAAACATTTTTATACAGATTTGAATACTAGATCGTGGATACCGGTGTTCTTTGGTGGTTGGGTTTCAATTAAGCACACTTCTCAGGAGTGGTCGACCTGAGATTGTACAAGACTACTCTTCATTCACATTCACACGTATCATCCTCATTCATCCTCTGAAGTAATACCTTACGGTGGTTTCGGAGGCTAAACAGATAAAGAGATAGTAATAAAACCCTCATTAGAACTTTTTAACGATATATAACATAAGTGGTACTTATTTTAATTGAAAAAAAAATTATGTCAAAATATCAGAAGTTATTTGTGAAATAAAGTTTTAATACACTTTTAAAAATGTGTGTATGTAATTTAATAGATATTGTTACAGTTGTATATGTATAATAGATGTGTTGAAACATCTGACTATTTAATATTAATTGAAAATTTTAATTTAAATTCGTATTATTTTTGGATTTTCGTGCAAGGAAGCCATTTGGTGTCCACATAAGATTTTTTTTCTAAACAATTTATAATATTATTTAGTAAAGAAACAAGTAATTAACAAGTAAAGATTAAACAATAGTAAAGAAACAAACAATAAATTAAAAAATAAATAATATTTGTTTCTATACAACTTGGAAATTTAGAATCTTTATTTTTTTTTAATAGTTTTAAAAAAATTATAATTTTTGTTATTAAAACACAGTTACTATTAATATTTATCATATTTTTGTAATATTTTTAAATGTTAAATATTTATTTATTTATTTTCTTTTATTAAGATATTTTTTTAAAGAAGATAGTGAAATTCAGTGTACATTAATTCCATTTTTTTTTTTTTTTTACATAAAAAAAATGTTATTACGTATCAATTTACGTCATGTTTACGATTAGATATGAATTTTTCTCTCAGTTACTTTGCCATAATTATCTACACCGGAAGAAAATGACAGCATACTGACCCTATTCAGTATTTTTTACGACTTATTTTTCTTTCTTTTTTAGATTTAATTTAATACATGATAACCAGCAGGGTTTTCTATTTTGCTGTATACAAGTTAATAGATAAATTTTGTGTTTCTCATTTATATAATTCTATTAGAATAATTCTCTTGTGAATACTAGAGATATTATTGTGAGAATTCGAATCTAATTCTATTTTTCTCTGTCAGTGTTTGACATTTTCTTTGATCTCTTACTTATCTTCCTCTTTCTGTCTATTTCTCTTTATCTGTGCCTGTCTTTGTCCATCTCTTTATTTCTGTCTGTCATTTTGTCTACCACTGACCAGTAGGATTCCTTTGAGTCCAAACATCGTTAAGAATTCAGTTGCCCTTAAATCGATTACTACTCTTTTTTTTGACGACGTAGTATACATTCTTACTGACTTTGTAAAGAAACAGTAGTCTATGACGCGAGGGCTAAAAATAAAGAAAAACATTTCTTTGATTGTACGTGTAATTTGTATAGGAAAAGCTTGTCACGTCTTCTTTTAAAGCTGTTACAACATCCTAAAAGTAAAGAAAGCAATTTGTAATTGTTATAAAATTTTTTTTAGTTATTTGTAAATATTTGCACAATGAGTTGAATACAGTCTTTAATCTTTAAATTATATATATGAATTAGAAGAAGAAGATTAGATAACAATTAAAAGAATGTTTTCTGTCTATAACAGAAAACTGATGTGGAGGTAAAAAAACAAATTTCCAACGACCACAACTGTGGAATGCTTTTTCCTTTATTTGTGTGATCCTTTTCGTTTTGGCATACTGAAAAAACCTGGAAAGAAACTATAATCCACACTGGGTGAAGATACGGGAGCTTTTAAAATGTTGTACTGACAATGCATTCTGTATTTATTATCAGCGTAACAGATTACAGAGAAAAAATTCACTTCGAAAAATAAATGTAGCATTACTTATTGTTAAATTTTATTTTTTAAAAATCAATATCAAATTACCATTTTAAGAGATATATCTCTCTCTCAAAATATAGCGACATAATTTATTATTCAAAGCCAATATATGCCAGTGGTTTAAACTATTGAGTTATGTTTGAGCATATTGAGCCTACATTCCAAAAATCCTAAAATAATATCAAAAAATTAAATTTATATTAAATAACCATTTTTTCCTCTCATAAGAAAATTAAATTATTCCATTCTTTTGGTGATTGTGTTATTTTTTAGGAATTAACTTTTTTCTGTTTAAAATTACTTCCAAGATAGAATAATTTTTTTCTTATTTCCACCATTTATGAATATATATACATTTTTTTTTAACAGAAACTGTTTTATATACTGTACTGTTTTATATACACTTGTATATACGAGGGTAAGTCAATATTTATCCGCAATTTAGTTATATTTTTGTTTATGTTGGTAGTAATGTCGTTTTGCGTCGATGACGCA
>JAAAKQ030310657.1:0-10030 GCA_010016005.3 Zanna intricata
CTATTCCAAATTTTCTTTAAAATCATTTATAATGTTGGAAATAAAATCAGCAGGGTCTAGGTCAGGTGAATAAATGGGTGAGGGATGACATCGAGCAAATATTTTTGTGCAAAACTCATGAATTAGAATTAATGTATGGGCTGGCTCATCGCCGTGATGATAAAGGAACCATTTGTTGTTATACCAAAATTCAGTTCCTTTTTTTTTTTTTTCTCACATCTTCATGGAGATGTTTGATTACTTCTGCGTAATAGTACAGGTTGACTATTTTGAAAACCATTTCAAAAAGTGCATTCCCAGAGATGTTCCTTGGAGTGGAAGGGACATTATTTTGAAGAAGATTAATTGTACAATGCTGTAAATATTGGAATAACATTTTTATTTTTTTTTTTAGAATGTGACCATTATAAATTTTGGGTAAGTTGTTTTTTTAAGAATTTAATTAAATTTGTATAATTTCTTTGTCATCAAAATGATACTTTAGTACAACAGTACATATTTTTATAATCGTAGTTTTTTTTTTTATACCTCCGGAACCACCATTAAGGTATAACTTCAGAGGATGAAGATGAATGAATTGTAGCGTGTGTGAAGTGAAAAATGCCATGCCTGACCGGGATTTGAATCCAGGACCTCCAGATGAAAGGCTGAAATGCTACCACTCGTACCACAGAGGCCAGCTTATAATCATAGTTAAATAAACTCATTGTATCAGTGTAATAAGTTTTAAAACAAAACAATTTAAGTGTTAATAAAATGCTACAAACTCCTTTCTAAACATAGAATTATGTAGCTGAGACGTCATGGTTTCCATACTACCAATTTTTTGTACGTGTAATGCTGCATTTGTATGTATACACAAGCTCACACAAACAGAGTGTTAAGACAGGAAAGTGGTAGGGGTTGGACATCAGGACAAAGAAAAAATTCTTCTTCTGACTTGAGACCTGGCTGCAACAACATCATAGGAACGTTCAGTCATAATGTTGAATAAATATAAAATGCAAAGTATAAGGTACAGATTTGATTATAATAAAAAGTATAATGTAAAAAGGGCAGACTTGATTACTATGAAGGAACTACAGGTATGAGAATTCTCTTTTTATAATACAGGCCTCTTTAAATCGAAATAACATCAGATCCGCTATGAGAACTTCAAAATTTAATTGATAATCAAAGACTATTTTAAAGAAAAAGTGAATTTAATAAAGTGTTAGACTGTTTTATTTGATATTAATATCTATGGATTGGCCAATACTAAATTTATTTATGTACTGTATAAAACTGATGTATGTATTAATTCAAGTGTTTAGTTACTATGATACCAATATTAAGAAATATTGATTACAATAAATTTATCTGTTGAAACATAGTCCAGTACATCATCACTTTGCAGTTCCCGAATAAGTAATTAAAATTTTATTTTATATATTCGTTTTATTTTTCAAAAATTCTGTTTGTGTATAACAAGAACCACACCCAACAGCTTGCAAGAAAAGGTTTAATTATTTTTTGAACAGACCTCATATCTAATAAATTTATTTTTCTATCTGTTCTAAAAATATAATTTAAAAATTAAATTATGTTATAAGCTCTTATAAAATTTCTTAATAACATTTTTATTTTATTTTACGTTACGATCAACTTTATAACATATTTTTCAATTAGCTATGAATCGGGACAAGCTGTGTATTTTTGAATTACATATATTTGAAAAGATCAACAATCTTAGTAAAATACACATCAGTTAATAAATTATAGATGAAAAATATAGAATAAAAGAATTAAATGACACCACAATTGTAAATCTTTTTATTTTTAAGGTTTGACTGGTTAAATTCTATTTGTTCATCTTTGAAAAGTATATCTTCTACAGAAATTGTCTTCATTATTAAAAAATACTAGAAAAACGTAAAATTTAAATAGATTTAGATCCTGACCTTAATGTATTTTCAACTGAGGTATTGACAACTATGCTAATAAATACAGGTTGTTGTAATCTGCACCCAAAGGGTTAAGGATAATCAAGTTTCATGTCTGTATTCCAGTAATAATTTCATTCTGAAACCGTTGTTTTCCAAATCTTAAAATTTCCTCAACATCACCGATTGTATTGAAATGTCTTACCATCCAAATGAAATCTAGCGCCCTGAAAAATGTCTAACATACAAATTACTTGATTACTACAGGGTGTTTGAAATATTACTTTACAGATATATATACATAATTATATGTTGAGGGATTATATTCAAAGCGCTGCCAGTAATGTTTTCTGTGAAAATTAGTAATCCTGCGTAGTGTGAAATTTGCTTTCAAATCCACCAGCCAGTCAGGCTGGTCCCAGTTTTCCATTAAATTTCCAGATGTACCGGTTTCTAACCGACATAGTGTAAGAGTGCTAACTGAGAAATTTAATGAGACAAGATCAGGAAAGGACTACAAGTGAAGCAGTGGACAATCAGTACTCGATGAAGAAAACCTGCAAGACATATAAGCCACTATACAATGGGTAAGTCATATAAAAGATGGTCCCACAGAAAAACATTAGTTTTGCGATGTAAGAAACTCAGTCTCATAAAGTGAAAGGAATTCAAAAGTTATTAGCCACAGACTGTAGAAATGAAATTCAATACTGTGTATGGTTTCAACAGTTTCCAGACAATTAGGATATTTTGAATATATTTTTTATACCGATGGGGCATATTACATCAAATTATACATGTACACATAGAACTCATGTTCTGTGTCCATTGGGTTAGCCGATAACCCGCATGCCATTCATGAAATCTGTATACATCATTATTGGAATGCAGATTGCAATATTCAGGAAAAGAAGAGTCAGCCCACAGAAACGATAAATTCTCATTATCACCAGTTCATGGACAGCTAAATGAGAAAAAATTAATTATGCTCGATTTCAACAAAATAGTACAATTGCACAAACAGCTACGCAGTTCATGAAGTTACTGCAAGAGGTTTTTAGAGATTGAATAATTTCTAAGAACAAAGTGGTGGCCACCACTTTGTTCTCTAGACATCAGCCCATCGGATTTTACTTTTGAGGTTATGTAGAAACGAGTATTTACTGATGAAACCCCCACTGCATTCAGGAACTTAAAACTGCTATTCGTAATTTCACCAAGAACATCTCACATGAACTTTTCGTCTTTGAGAATAACAAGAAACGCGAGGACTGTTTCCAAAAACTGCTGTAAAGTAAGCAGGTAAATATTGTTGTATTAGGGCACAACAGGTATATAGCTATATTTTGAATGCATCGTACAGCTTTTTGATAATGGAAACACGAGGAATCGTACCTCATCCTTCTTTGAAGTATCACACTTTGACTAATTAAAAATCCCCACATAGCATACTAATTAATGATCTTGTAGTTTGAATAAGAAGTAAACAAAAGATTACAAGAACAGAATTAAAATAAGAAAAATTTCATTAACAGATAAAAATCGACGTACAATAGAGCATTTTTATCTCATAAAATAACCATATTATATGGTTTAATAGTAAAATATATGATACTTAAATCTTACAAACATAACTAAAAAGCTATAAATAAACATCAGTCATTGAATAATGAAGCCTACAAGTGTTGAAGGTAACTCATGAAAATTCTTTAGATTAAACAAAGTTCAACTAATCAAAATCCAGGTTAACATGATTGTACTTAAATCAATTGTATATCTTTTATATAACTGAATTCTGTTTGCCTAAATAAATTACTCGACAGAAAAAATTCTAAAGGAAAATCGGAACATAATTGTTTACAGAATAAAACATTGGTTTTACTTTTTCAGTAGAATAAGTATAAATATTTACCTGCATCACAAGGAAAAAGGATATCTTCACGTCTCAATTCATCATCACTTTCACAGAAATCATCATGTCTACGCCTGAGATCATCACCGCTTGCATTCGACAGTGCAGTACTAGCTGAATGTACACTGATAGGTGTGGCCATATTCTGCAATGGAGATGTAGTTGCAGACCTAAATGATAAAAGTATGAATAATTACAACATATGTAGAGAATTTTACATATTAAAAATAATTTATTGAAAACAGCATATAGTTTTGTATATAGGGATTAATAGCACTTAATCTTTTTTAATATTTACTAGATTTCTAGTCAGAGGTAATGTAAACAAATCAAAATTTATCTTAGGAGAAAAATGCCAAGAAAATCATAATAAATAACCTATTATAAAAACTAATGTAATTCAAATCATATTTTGTATGTTTTTAGACCAAAATGGTTAGAAATTTAAATTATGCAGTAAAATGAATTACCCAAAATAAATAAATATTACTACGGTTAGAATACAAACTTTTAAAACCTTTACTTTTAATTACAAAATTAAAACCTATAAAACGAACTAAAAAAATTTTCTGTTGAAATTTGTGCTTTTTTAGGTGATTAAAGTAACTACCAAAGAATTGCTTATCCTTTAACAAAAAATTTCAAAAAAGTATTAAAATCATACAACTTTTTAGTTTTTTGTACAGTTTCTTTTAGAAGTCAGTTAATTTTTTAAATTGAAAAAATTTATTTTTATTTCAAATTTGTATAAAACTGAAAAAAAAATACAGTCAATATGAAAAAATCCAGATCTTTGTTTATATAAAATTTTTTCATTATATTGATGCAAGGAATACACTTAAAAAGGTTACAGCAGATATTTCCTGAAATGCTCTACAAATTTACAAATATACATAAACATGTTCTAATTAAATTTATGTGTACATTTCTCTGGCTAAAGTAATAAAAAGTTCATTTAAATATAAGTTCAGAAAAGTTTTGTTTACAAGTTATGACTACCCAAGTTAAATTTAACCATTTCTGCATCAACCGGGATGTTTGAAAACATTTTTGAATATCAGAAATCAGAATTGATTTATAATGCCAGTTAGAAATGTAAATCAAATATTATATAGTACTTAAAACTTTTCTTCAGGATTTTTATAAAATTTCTTAGCGCATAAGAGGAAGCAATGTAGAAATCTTAATTTTCTTTCTTAGAACATTTTAAAATTAAATTAAAGAATAAAACTAGAATACGTACAGTCAGGGTATAACAGGGATGAGTTTCATTTATACAATTTTATATATACCAAACTAAATGAGCATTACAAACAGTTAGCGATCATTTACAAACAAATAAAAACCTGAAATTATATCTGAGTCTATTTTATAAACTAATTGAATTTTAAAATCTAAACTATATGAATTTTATATATTATCTGAATCTGAATCTATATTTTAATAAAAATCTGAACTATGATCCAACTGTTAAATAATCATCAACAATAGTACAGAGAAATATTTACAAAAGTAAATATAAAAATTAAAATAAATTAAAAAAAACTGAAAAAAAAAAAAATTATTTCTAGTCTGGTTTATAAAATAACACTAAATAAAAACATACCAACTGTTAATGTGTGTTACTCGTATTATCCTTTAAGGCAATCCAAGTCAAAGAAGCAAAGTTAGATTACACACAGACTAAACCACTACATTTTTCCTTGCTTCAATAATAAAAAAAAAAAAGATAAGAAGAAACCTTCAACTATCATAGAAATATCTTTCACATTAAACATAAGACTGGTAACTATTAATAATTTTATAATAAATTGTACAAGAAAATGATTAAAGTCTGCTATCTATGTATAATATCATTGCTACATGTAACAGTGTTAATTAAAAAAACAATTATTATCTTTTCAATTCAGAAATTTATTTTTGTTAACCTTTCTCTAATGATTTTGCTCTTTAGGATGAAAATTTATTTACAACCTTCAAATTTGAAAACTTTCTAATTTCAGACAGTTTTTAAAAGGAATATTTAATACAGATACACTACATAAGCTCCCAGTAATTAATCTTACTAGGACTAATAATGTAGATTTTCCAACGTATAGTAAACTTCAAACCTTTGAAAGTTTACTTCAATCCAACCCACCGGGTTGGTGAAGTAGTGAACTTGTCATTACAAAACAGCTCTAATTTCAAAGTCAAGAGTTCTAAGATTCAAATATTAGTAGAGGCAGAGCTAGTATTCAAATTTTGAATACTGGATTTGAATACTAGATACTGGTGTTCTTTGGTGGTCGGGTTTCAATTAACCACACTTTCCAGGAGTAGTCGAACCGAGATCATACAAGACTACACTTCATTCACATTCATACATATCATCCTCTAATGTAATACCCTATGGTAGTTCTGGAGGTTGAACAGAAAAAGAAAGGTTTAAATCCATCTCGTGATTAATGAACTAGGGATGGACCGTGGAACCAACAACTGATTAAAATTTACATGTTTTCTGTTGCAGGTTTATCTGATGCAAATTTAAATGTCTCATTCCTAAGGTTATTACTAATTTTATAATATTGTTTTTATTAAATTTTTTTTTTAAATTAAATTAATGAGAAGCATGACTTCTTGAATGTATAGAAATTATTAAAAAAAAGGGCACAAACACAACATATGTTTTATTACATATCAAGATCTATTACAAATATTTTCACAAAAAGGTCATTTATCTTATTCATCCGAATGTGCTGGCATTTAAAACTACCTTTTTTGTCATCAAGTTTTTGTATTATATATATTAATCTACATAAATTTTAGGAAAATCTTTTCGCTGGTGTATCTATTTAAAAAAAAATAAAAAGGAAAATGCAAATAAAAAAACTTATTTTTCTTTATAAGGGCATTCTAATAAAAATTATAAGATCTTTATTAAGCTTAAAAATTATAATTGCCATATAATATATAAATAGATAATAAAAAACCACCAATAAAAAACATTTTAATTGTTAAACGATTGTAATCAACAGATGTAAGGGACCTAAGGAAGGAAAACTGCAATTACTTTTCATAATTAACATTAAATTTAATACGTTTTATACTTCATCTTAAAAATGTTTTCTGTTTTGGAAGTTATAATTTTAATACACATATTGTTTTGCTTAAAGTGTTTTGCACATCTCTGTAATAATTTTTAGAGTCTGTTATCCTCGAATACTGTTCCGATTATAATTATTTCTTAAACTAATTCTTTTTTTCTGTTTAAAAAGTTATCTTCAGTTACTTTAAAAAGTTTATGTATTTGATACTAAAATTATGTCAAGCAACTCAACTCAATAAGTGTAATTGATTGGCCTTTTGAGCATTCTAGTGCTTTTTGATGGGGATGTCATACAAGTAACTTTAACAATACAACAGATGGATAGAGATTACAATGAAAAATCATAATAATTTTAACTAACCACATCTCTCAAAGGACTCTCAATGCCTCTATTTTGCCTTGATCATCTGCTTACGGCTCCTTATCCAACATTCCATCCTTCTGGAAATATACTCAGGAATCGGGTCAGCAGGCTTGATAAGTGGAATTCATTTTCCTTTACCGGAAAAGCCGGTAAAGGAAAATGGACTGAAAATAAAGGACTTTCTGTATACAGAACGTCAAGTAATTAATCGCTTAGGTGATCGATGGACAAATTTAGCCCAATTATTTTTATCACCTCTTATTTGAATTAACAATGGAAATGTATAGCCGTGTATGAACTCAATGTAAGAATTTAACATGTAAAAAATTATAGGATGGAAGAAATTTAAACACTATTAAATCTAGTAAACAATTTAAAAACCGTAATATAAAAAAAAACGATAACGATGACTAACCTGTAATAGCCTCCAGTGTCAGCAGGTTGTAAAGTTGGCACAACATGATGTAGTTGTAATGGTAATGTTAAATGTCCATTATGCTGGGTAGTA
Organism: Zanna intricata; assembly: GCA_010016005.3. Lineage (NCBI taxonomy): Eukaryota > Metazoa > Arthropoda > Insecta > Hemiptera > Fulgoridae > Zanna > Zanna intricata. The sequence continues at coordinate 7,795 of JAAAKQ030310657.1, forward strand.
ATATTATCTTCAATGACTGTATCTTCTAATTCCTCCCACCAAGGAGGTAACAATAATCTGAGATCAGCACGTTTCACTATAAGCTCTTTGTCCTGTCCGTTATTAATAAGACGCACTACAAATCGTGTCGGAGATGTTAAAATTTTATAAACAACACCTTCCATAAACACACGAGGAGAAGATTGCTGTTCGTCTTGATTAGTTCTAACGCAAACACGAGCGCCTAATGTAACTTGTCCTAATGATGGACTTGCGTCACCGATCACATCGTATTTACCCGATGATAAAACATCTTTAAATATAATTAATTTACCTTCGAATCTATCGAATTCGACCCAAACTTCATTCGAATTATTCGCTTGTTTAATAACACCGGGCAGATAAACTTGATCTCTTTTCGCTAAAACTCTATGGTCCAACCATTCTCTTAATTCGATATCGGTTCTACCATTAGTTCTCCTTAACATATTAATTTCACTACCGCCCGCGCTAGGCATTAAAAGATTATTACCGTCATCGCGTTGCTGGGGTGGCATTTCCGACTCCCTAATAATTAAAGTAGTCGGATCGCTCCGATCTTCGATAATAACCGGCGGAATATCGTACGCATTTTGACGTGAATTTCTCGTCGTCATAATAATGTCTTGAACATTATTTTTCTGCAACATCGATGATGAGAACACAGAATAATCTACGGCTATCGACTGCGGAGGCATGACAACACTTTGTATAAAATTATTATTATCTATCGATGTTGAAGTTGGAGTAACCGTAGTTAGTAAATTGGTTTGATACGATGTTGTAACCGGTTTAACGGTTTCCTCTAGCTCTGATGGATCAAATTTTCGTTTTTTTGGTAATTTACGAACACCCATAATCGAAGATGAATCTTTCTGTTGTTCATTTGTTACAACCAAATTATTGTTGTTATTATTATTCGTTACGATTATAGGTTGCTGTTGTTGCCTATTAACACTATTACCTCCGCTTCCACTCCCGCCTCCACCACTGGCAGTATTTACTGCCCCAGTAATTGTACAATTACTGCCACCGTTGCCTCCTGGCACAATATTAGAATAAATACCACAATCCTTCATCACTTTTCTAACTATTTCACTTACAATTAAAAAAATACATACGACTACTATTTATTGTTATTTCCATCATCAACATCATCATCAGCAGAGATAACATCAATAAAAATAATAATAGTATAATAATAATACTACTTACAAAACGATAACAAATACAAAGATTTTTCAACAAAGCACTTTTAAAGTATTTATCAAATATTAAGTTATTTTTAACAACGTTTAAAATAGAACCGCTACAATTGTAATTAATCTTTAATAAATTATAATTGATATTGTTATAAATAACAATATCAGACATCTTTCAATAAAAAATATATATCTGTATAAAAACAAAAAAAAAAAAAAAATTATTATTTAATAGATTTATTATTTGTAATATAAAAATAACAATAATAATAATATAATAACATAATTAAATTTTGATTAAAACAAGAATAAAATCAAAATTTTATTATAAAATTTAATAACTTCCAAACTTTATTTGCTAACAATTATCATCCATAATAAATTAACAGAAGCGAATTTTAAAATAATTATTTTTTTCTAATCTTACTACTTAAATTGTTATATAAAAATTTTATAGGAAAAAAAAAACATAATAAATAAATATACGACACAGAAAATTATAAATAAATAATATCGATTTGAAAATCTAGAACAAAAGAAACTTTGTTCTCATAAAAGTTTGCTTTTACGGTAAAATACTACTTTTATTATTTTTCTATTATAACAACAAAAAAAAAAAATATTTCAAGTTCTTTAATATATGATGGATGTCACTTTTTTTTAAAATAATTAATTTCAACTTTTTCAATAAAATTAAAAAAATACTACTTAAGAAAAATAATAAATTTTTGTAAATAAATTATAGACAAGAAAGGCATTAGCAAAAATTTTTAACGGATTAATATCGCCGAATAAAATTTTGAATGATGTTTCAATCGATGTACAACTAACTATATTACACAAACTGTATAGCGATGAAAATACATATATAAATATTTATCCGCAAGTCATTTAATCTTGATTCCTTCTTTAAATATATTTATTTGTACGTTGTAAACAGATAAAAGACAGATTTACAGCAGAAACAGTTACCCTGCAAACAAACAAGAAAAAATAAATTATTACATTACATAATA
>JAAAKQ030310668.1:0-10030 GCA_010016005.3 Zanna intricata
TCGCTTTGATATTGGAAGGACAGGTAGATGGGAAAAATTGTGCAGGCAGGCAATGGTTGGAATATGTAAAACAAATTCTTAGGGATGTAGGATGTAGGAGGTATACTGAAATGATACGACTGCACTAGATAGGGAATCTTGGAGAGTTGCATCAAACCAGTCAAATGGCTGAAGACAAAAAAAAAGTAGTAAATCAATGTAAGTATTTTGATTAGCTACTTGTTTATCCAAGAAGTGTTTATAATAAAGTAATGGTTTTTGTTTTGATTTTAACTTATGTAGTTTAAATTATGTGTTTTTTTTAATTTATAAAAAACTAATTCTGACATCTTAAATATAACATTCACTAGAAAAAATATAATATTCCATGATATAATGTTTTTCATTGTGACTTAAAGTTGTGAGATAGAAATTTTCCATCCAAATCTATTAAGTACTAAATTATACCAGCTGCAGGTTTTAATCATTAATAATAGTTTTTGTAACACTGCATTGTTGAGTTCAGAAAAAAATCATAACATTAAAAACGTTCTAATATAAGGAACTAAAGGAAATTATAAGTTCTTTGTAAAAATTCAATAAAAAATAGTTACAGTATATTTTTTATTTTCTATTTCCAGAACAAACCACCTGGAAATGATGAAAACTGCCCAATTTCATTTCAGGTCATTTAATAAGAAACTTGTAATAATAAAATACAAAACTGATTGTAAATCATAAGAAGTACATTCATTTTGAAGACAAATAATCTACAGAAATTGTTATAGTTATCTCCTACAAATAGAGCCAATAATTGACATATGAAAATAAAAAGAACACAAGTAAAAAAAACACAATGAAAATTTTGGAATAAAACATAGTGGAATAAAACTCTTTTCAAAATAGTGTGTTTTTATAAAATGGATTTCTTAGTAATAAGCTTCCTTTTCTTTTTTGTTTAACCTCTGGAACCACCGTAGGTATATCTTCAGAGGATGAGATGAATGAATTGCAGTGTGTGTGAAAAATGCCATGCCTGACCGGGATTCAAACCCAGGATCTCTGGATGAAAGGCCGAGATGCTATCACTCGCGCTACAGAGGCCAGCTAGCAATAAGCATTGTAAGCTGTTATCCTACCATAAGAGCTGCTTGCAGCTGATTAATTATATTTTGCTGACTATGAACATACATTGAAATTTAATTTTTCCATAATAATACCCTTCAAGATGATAATTTTCCCTTCAAGATGTTGAATCCTGGGATGCCATGAAAATATTTAATGGCCCTTGCTCTCTTCTTATTTTTTTAATTAAAATCACAAAATTTACAATCTGCAAAAAGGTATATTTTTTTAACAATTTAGAATATTGACAAAAATTAGGTTAACATTTTGAAAATATTTGTCTCAATACTGAAATTTTTTCTTTCATAGAGCCATTTGAAGCTAATTAATAGCACTTTCAGTGAATCTCCTATATCACTATTATTAATAGCACCCATCTTGAAAAGATTAAGAATCATGTTTTGTTATGTTCCACAGTAAGTTTTCTTCTTATTCTATTTAATGATCTTCAAAGTTTCCATTTTACAGTCTTTGCAAATGATTCTCCTGTACTTATATCCAAAGATAATAATAATTAAAAAGACAAGAAATTTCTAAATTACGAAATATAAAAAAAATAAGTTGAAGTTATTTTCTGGAATAGATTTGAAGTATCTAATTTTAATACAGATAAAACCAAAGCAATGGATTTCTAAAACAATTTAACAGTGATATTGGGTAAATTATATCCATTAATGATAACAGTAATATTTTTATTGCTTTTAGTGTGAAATTTCTGGGTATCTCATCTAATTTCTTGGGTGATAAATTTATTCTCATAGGATGATCAAATTGATTTTATCAGCAACAAAAGAAGCTGTTTTACTTTGAAACTTCTTAATTTTATTCACATATATCATCATTGTAAATTTATTAGGTTTGCATACATTCTATTCCTGTATGAAATTTGATATTATCTTTTGGGGCTCCAAAAAGACAGAATGAGATTTCAGAATATAAAAATAGTCTCAGAGCTGTTAGATTATTGTTTGGTGCATATTTAAGAATACTTAATAAAGTAAAAATTCTGACTATTTATACTTTAATATTTACAAATTGAATATATTTAATTTGTAATGCTGGGATAATTCTTACCATGTATTGGTACACCTACGAATGTTTGACATGATCTAGATCTATGTAAAGTATAATGTGTTGTAGCCTATATACTAATCTGTGTAAAATGTATTTGAAAATTTGTTTATAAACATTATTAATCTACATCATTCTACATAAAAAAGAAAGAGATACAAATGGTTTCATAAAACAAAGTTTCTAAACTAACTAGAGTAAATGAGATTTGTTATTCAATCATCCAGTTATGTAAAATCTGTAATAAAATATCATGGTGTGAAATGTCTGTTAGAGAACTTTTTGTTTTCATCCTAATTACATGTCTTATTACATGTTTACATCCTAATTACATGTCTTGAGTTATCAAAAAAATCCAAATTTATTCTGAAATAATGCAAAAAAAATTAACCTAAAAATTGAAGCGACAGTAAAATTGGTGAATGGATTTTATTGTACAATTTATATAAGTTTATATTTTTCTGATCTGTCAGAATATTAAAAAAAAAAACTAAAAAATTTTTCTTCTCTATGAGCATATTTAAGATACTTAAAAATAATTGTAACAGACTAATAAACTTATATCACTGACCCAATAACTGTCCAATACCAATAAAGATGCCAGATAGGGGCACCAGCTGTTTTGCATTGGGTCCAAACTGAAGAGTAAATCCTAAGCTAGGGCTATAAATACCACTTTGAAATGCTTGCTGTAAACCTAAAAGGAGATACAAATATATATATCATTGTTTTATGTTGGATTTTGTATAATTCATTTTCATAATAATTTTACATGATGTTTCTACAGTAAAGTATAAGCTCAGAAACACAAAAAATGATACAAAAATGTATTTTACTCATGATTGCTCATTCTTTTCCCCTTCAAAATCAGACACTTCCGGATAATGTGCGAGGCATAGTTTTATGGTGAGCAATCTCTATGATTATGCCATTGATTGCAGAGTAATTACATTTATGTAGAGATTTGTCAGTGGCCAGTGTCAATTCTTTTTTGTTACGATGTGTTACTGGCATAGAGCATAAATTCATTTTTTTTTTCAAGAAAGAGGTTGGAGAGGTTGGAGAAATTGTGAAATTAGAAAAACATCATCTGTAGTTGCTAAATAATGTTTATATTAAAATAAATAAAAAACTATAGGCAGGAGAAGTATTAAATTTAAATGGAATGATGGATATATTCAATTTTCAGGAAAAAGTGGATAAGTTATTTTACTACTTATCTATTGTTGCAAAGGAGCTACGTTGTGTCTGCAACTGACATTTTTGGCTGTACATAGAAGCAAAAATTGTTTTAAATAAGAAAGACAATCAGCATTATGTTATGTGAAGTACATACAAACAAGTATCTACAAAAAGATGTTCTCTCAATTTATATTGATAGCGATATAGGTATATGAGCTGAACTCCTGTTCTTAAAGGGTATACAGTTTTCTTATATACATAGGGTTTTTTAAACTTCACATGAGATGATTGTGAGCAAAAATACTTCTACTACTTTTTAAAAATTTTAAATAGATTTGTAAATTGGTAATTGTATGAAAACATATACTTAGCAGAACATATATAGTATTTATTACATTTAATAAAATAGTTGGAATTAAGTTGAAAAATGTTAAAAAAAATTTGTTTACCTGTGTAACAAAATGTAATATTGAGTAATAGCATGTCTTTAGTTTTGAACACCCTCCATGTTTTTTTCAACTCTTCTATTGCATTTGTTTCTTGTGGTTTTGCTATTTGTGTCTTTTTTTTTTTCACTGGACGTAGAAAAGCAAATAATATTGTAGCAAATGCTGCAACTATTGCAAGAGAAGAAATTATCAGTCTTCTAGTCTCCTGATCTACATATTTTTTTCCACTTAACGTAAAATAAGTAAATAAATTACCAAGGAATGATCTAAAATTGAGAGAAAAATATGTATAAAATTTGTCTTAAATACTTATTGTATTCAGACAATCATTTATTTAATCATTCATAACAATGCACCCATCTATTCTGTCACCACATACTCCTCAACATTTTAAGATAAAAATAATGTGCACTGGGTAACAAGCATACAGTTGTTAAACAAATAACTCCTTTTCAACAATGAAATGCTACTATGCAACATAGGGAAGTTATATATAATAGGCAGTTTGTATGTGTTAATAAGATTATTATCTTTGTAAAATTATTACACTAATTTCACAATACCAGTGTATTTTGGAAAATTCTTCTTCATGTTACATTTATTTGTAAAAGCTTTTTTTTTAATGGCTCCCATAAATTAGATTTTTATTCACTGTTATGAAGGAGATTTGATAACTACCTGGAATTGCAACAGATCACAATACTAATGAGTAACTGATTTGGTAGTTAACAACCTTTAAGTAATTTTGTCAAAACTTCATGACCTATCGATAATTCCTCTAATCATATCCATATTAAGTGAATAACATTTTTTATTTTTTTAATTAAAAAATTAATTATACATTAAAATGAATTATTATTACAGTGATTATATATTTATAGATGCCAACTGCGGCTGATCGCCATGGATGTGGATGGAGTCCGGGTGGTGGAGCAGCAGTCTGCAAAATATCTAGGTGCTTGGATTGACAGGTCACAGCTCTTCACCACCCACCTACATGAGGCAACGACGGCAGTGGAGAAGGTCGTTGCAACCCTAGGAAGGCTGATGTCTATCCAGAAGGGGCCTAGAGCTAGCAGACAACGATTAATCATGATGGTTGCCATGTCATCCATCATGGATGCGGTGCCAGTCTGGGTAAAAGCTGCTTCTGTTGACCTGGAGCAACAGAGGAACGTGGCTCGACTGGCATCACTATAACACCGTGTGGCGCTTAAGGTTGCGGTTGCATACCGCACAGTATCAGAGGATGCGTTAGAGGTCACTATGGTATCCCACCAATCAAGCTCAGGGAATGGGTGCTTACAAGGATGCAGACTGGAATACCAATGAGCGTCGCGCAACAGATACTAGAGGATGAGAGTAGCAGAAGACGTGGGATGTTTCGGCGAAACTCGAGTTGACCAGGAGACTGATCTCGTGTCTTACTCGGAGGAAGCATGATGAGGTGAAATATTACCTCACAAAGTTCCTCTCGCGACACAGGGTGTTTGGGGCTTATCTACACATTTTCCAGAGGAGAGAAACACCTAACTGCCTGTATTCTGGCCAGTTAGACACATCAGAGCACACATTCTTCGACTGTGATAGATGGGCTGGACTGCACAGATTTCAAGGATTGGATGGGCTGACCCCCAGCAGAGACTGTAAAATATATGCTCCAAGGGAACACGCAGTGGGAAGAGGTGTCCACCTTGGTCATGGGCATCTTGCGGACCAAGATGAAGGAAGCAGTGGCATGGGGACCGGACTGATTGTGATGATGCAGTTAAAAGGAAATGGGGAATAAAGAAAAAAAAAAAATACAGGGAGGGCACTAAAAGCTTTTGAGCGCTCGGGTCGAATCGTTGCCACGTCTAGGGCCAGGGAGGCAGCCCTTATTGCTGAGGATGCCTTGGTCCGGGACATAGGCCCCTCAAGGTTTGAGAGGGTCGCGCGGGACGGGGTTTGGGTGCGCGCAATATGTATTCAGTCCCAGGTTTAGGAGTAGCGACGGGAAGTGCAGCTCCCCTGATGAGGGGCATTTTGGTACTCCACAAGCGGAGGGTCAAGATGCTACGAGGAGATAGGGGAGATCCCGATGGGGGGACGTTTCCACCAAGACATTTCAGTGATAGAAAGCCGCTATAAAGGAATGAATACTAACATGCTAGCTGATTACAATTGGACGTGCCTGAGGCTATTTATAAAAGAAAAGCATCAGGGAAATCAATCTAACACAGGTATGGCCATGTAAAATATATAAATTTTACAGTTTTAAACTATATTTTCCCTTAATTTTTTTTGAAGCGTAATTTATTTAAAACTAATGATGATAGAAAAATTGCATTTACAGATCTGTAATGTATATAATAAAAGCATTTCAAGAAATGGGATAACGCTTAGAGAAACATAAAAAACTTTGTTTATATTTAGAAGGCAGCAATTTGTTTTTTTGTCCATGGGGATGTAACCACTAGAGCAGGCGCTGTTCCAGGTTCTAATCCTAATCAGACATGGTATTTTTCATACTTTACAAAATTCATTATTATCCATAAGTAACTGTTATTGGGTGTCAGCCTATTATTGCTGTATAAATAAATAAAATTTATTTATATTAAGAGTATATATTTATTAAGATTTTGATTAAAATATAAATTACATCCTTTCTACCTTCCTTATTGTGCACAATTTTAAAGAAAAGAAAGTTAAATAATGTAAAATTCTAGGTGTATCTACAATAAATAATATAACCACTTACGATGAACAAAAAAGTGTCCAAAATATTCCAATGTTACGGCTAATCACATCTGGTTTTGAATTTGCTACCAGGTATTTTCCTTCTGTTGTCCATATTAAACCAGCTCCTATTCCTGCTGCAGCTGTTGCTACACTTATTACCCATACTTTCTCTAAAATAAATGATGCAATATATATTCTGAAAAAAAAGTTATAATTTGAAGAAATTTCATCATTGAAATTTAAAGAATATCAAATTATATTTTATTTCACACCTTTTAAATTTTATTATAAGTTTAAGTCTGCTATATACTAGCAATCAATTTATTTTATCTTTCTCATATGCATTGAAATCTAAATAAAAATTATATAATTAAAATTACTAGAGGTAATTGTAGAGGTGGAAAAGGAACAAAAGCTTATTTTTTTAAGAAAGTAGAATAATTGAATGGTTTTGTTTAATCTGTTGGTACATTGTATTTTTGCAGCTGTTCATTAAAAACATCAAATTTTGAAAACTTATGCCCAATTCTCCAAAACACAGTTCTATATCTAAAAATTCCAGAAAATTATTCATGTTAACAACATAAAAAATTATAATCATTGCAAAAAAATTACATTGCTTAATCAACAATAATCTTTTAAATATTTGAATTCTATTTTATTTGCTTCTCAAGACCTCTCAAAATATGAAGATTTTAAATTTGAAATGTGCTAAAAAACCTGTTAAAAATTAAAAAAATTTTTTTTTACTATGTTTTTTAAATAAACATTCATTTGTAATTTATATGTGTGATAAATATCCATAAGATTTAAGCATTATTGTTATTTACTCGGTAATTAAAATTATTACAAATGATAAACATATGATTCATGTCATTTTTTTTCTAAATGTAATTATGTCACTCATTAATCACAATATTGTACAGTGTGAATTATGAATTCTGTTTTGGGGACTCAATGCTGAATGTAACATTGTAAAAAATAAACAATGTATGTTTCTAGCTAAGAAAAATCTCAACTAGAGCAATAAAGTGCAAGGTCTTGTATGAATAGCAATTAGTGGTGTAGCTACTTTACCTACCAATTGGTGATTTTATTTTTTTGTATAAAGTCAGTGTATATACTACATTAATGTGTTTATAAGGTGTTTAAAATCTGCTAATATATATTTGTGAGTGTATTGCTGTGAACCTTTTAATAAAAATGCCATGTATTAAAACCATTCAGATAGCTGCTGCTGTATTTGTGGTGAGGTAACATTCGTCTCAGAGAAGAAATATAACTTCAGTGATTAAAAATAAAAAAATCATCAGAAATATATCTTGGAAGTAAAGTAGGTGATCTGGTCAGTTCTTGGGCTTCTCATATTTGCTACAATTAATTATGTAATACTGTTGACTGTTTGGAAGAATGGATCACATGACATTTGCAATTCCAATGGTTTGAACAGAACCAAAGGATCATTTCATGGACTGTTATTTTTGTATAATGAAAATATTAGGGATAACAGCTAAGACTAGATACAGTGTAAAAATATATAAAACCGCAAGTTAAAAATAATGATCCGCCCAATAAAAAGAAAGACACAGCAGCAAGGGGCATCAGTCCAGGCTCTGTGAATTGCAGGGAGGAAATGCAAACTTCTGCCACCCTTGCATTCCATTTCATTCCAGAAATATGTCTCATCTTCTATTAGTTATTCCCTCTGTTACAGACAGTGCCTCATAGTCTGCAGTTTCCAGTTTCAGTATCACCAAAAACATGGGAATTAGACGAAGATAAAGCTGATGATATTGAAGGTTGTACAGATTAATCAGATGATGAGCAAAGGAGAGACCCAGACATTTTAAATTATCAAATAAAAATTCTTAGAACATGACTGCAAGGATAGACTTTTTTGTAATACAGTATTAAAATAAGTGCTTTCCGTGATAGGCAGCATGAATTTAAGTGTTTCATCTTCCAGTAAGAGGACTTAGTTTAGTGTAACAATGTGAAATCTTTACTAAAAGCTTTGGGATATATTCACCATCCTGATGAATGGCGCCTTTTTATAAATTCCTCAAAGCATAGTTTGAAAGCAACTTTTCTCATGTTAGAAATAATATCTCACCAATTCCTTTAGCTCATGCACCTCACATGAAGGTATCATATGGTACTTGTATTGGATATGATTCAGTATATGAATCATTTAAGGAGATCTGAAAGTGATAGCACTATTACTAGGTATATGACTTGGGTATACTAAACTTTGTAGTTTCTTGTGTGAATGGAATAGTAGATAGCCAAAAACAGTAATACTGACTTTAGAGAAGAATGTTGTGAGTCCAGCACTAGTAAAACTTTACTAGTTAAAAATTTACCTTCTGCCACTATACATTAACCTAGGTTTAATGAAAAAATTTATTAAAGCAATGGGTTATGGTGGGACTATTTTTCACTTTCTAAAAAACAAGTTTCCTAATATAAGTGATGCTACGATAAAGGAAGATATTGGGCTGCAAATAAGAAAACTAATGAATGATATTGAATGTGAAGACAGCTTTAATGACTTTGAGGTTCTGTTTAGAAATCTTTAAAAAGATTGTAAACAGCTTCCTTGGAAATCATGAGGCAGAAAACCACTAAGAACTTACAACTGAGCTTCTTAAAAACTATAAAGCACTTGAATGCATTTCTTAGATTTCCATCTAGATTTTTCTCCAGCTAATCTTGGAGTTGTGAGTGGAGAACATGGAGAAGGTTTTCACCAGGATATTTCCACTATGGAAATACACTATCTGGGAAAATGGAACCCAAGAATGTTTGCTGACTACTGCTGGAATCTCAAGACTTATGTACCTGTAGCAAACTACACAAGAAAATCCAAAAGAAATAGATTTTAGGCATGTAAAATATTGTTATCTACCGCCACAATGTATTTTTCTTACAACAAAAATTGTAATTGCAAAAAACACTATGCCTGATGGAAAGAAACCACTTACATGTTTGAAATCAGTATCAAAACTACTATAAGATTGAATTATAAATATTATTGCATCAAACAAAAATTTAATTCCTGTTGTCCAGTATTATCATTCAGCAGAAGTAACAAGTAGTTCATTTACTTTAGAATTTATGCTTTGATTATTCAAACTATATTTAAAACATTCTCATCTGGTCAGAGAATCATTGGGAGTTGTTAAGTTAAAAAAGGTATAAATTATGAACAGTTATACTGCAGTAAAAAACAGCAACTCCATTACTACTGCAGATAGTTGCAAAAGTAATTAAAAACAATTTTTGTTTTGATGCTTTTATCATTAAAAATTAAGTTTAATACCTGCATTAAAAATCAAGTCACAGGTATCACTTCTTGATTAATGAATGGATGACAAAATCATTTTGCAATTCACCTAAACATTAAAGCAGATAGTTTGTCATTTTTTTTTTTTTTTTTTTTTTTTTTTTTGTTTAACCTCCGGAATCACCGTTAAGGTTATATCTTCAGAGGATGAGATGAA
>JAAAKQ030310679.1:0-10030 GCA_010016005.3 Zanna intricata
TGGATTCAACGTTGGGATAAGCGTATTGCTAGCCAAGGACAGTACTTTGAAGGAGATTAATTCATATTTAAGGTAACCTTTTTTACTTGGTTTTTTGTAACATAATTCACCGTATTTTTTGATCACACCTTTTTCGTATATGTTCCCTCTTTCCCCAAATCTGATTACACTCAATTTCATTAACGATCAACTATTTATTACCTTTACTTTACATTTTTTTCTTTAATTTTAAGACTCAACCGCCACAGTTGCATTGAATTTGGAAAGAAATCGACTTCAAGTGGATGTCTCCTGTTTTACCAATGATGCTATAATGCTGAGTCAAAAGTGACCCCGTTTCATGAAAAAATATTTTGCTATAAAATGGTAACTAACTTAATTCTGTAAATTTCCAAATAAACTTTTTATAAACTTGTCCAGTCCTTTTAAATCTATACAATTCCAAACTTTTTTCTTTATTTTAAGTTCATTTAAAAATCTTTTTCTTCAAGTTTATTCAATTCAATACAACCAATTCCAAGTATAGATAAAAAAAATTTGATAATACTGTAAACATAAAAAAAGATGTTTTATATTAGCCATATCTTCATCAGTTATTCTAAAATTCTTCCTAAAATGTAAAATATTAGCCATCTAATCAATAATATTTTATTCTTTAATAATTTTATTTTATTTTTTTTTACAAGTTTATTGTAATTCAGCCAAAATTTTGGTAAAAGTATGTTCCTGTATAAAAGCGTACGCAGTTAAGTTCCCTTTAACCAACCGGATTGGTCTAATGGTTAAATTTGTCATCGCAAATCTAGCCGATTTCAAAGTCAAGAGTTCTAAGATTCAAATCCTAGCAAAGGCAATTAATTTTATACGGACTTTAATACTAAATCATGGATACCGGTCTTCTTTAGTGGTTGGGTTTCAATTAACTACACATCTCAGGAATGATTGGCCTGAAAAAAAAACTACAATTCATTTACATTCATCCTGTGAAGTAATATCTTATGATGGTTCTTAAGGTTAAACAGAAAAAGAGAAAGAGTCAATAAGTTCCCTTTGCACTAAACTTAAGAGAAGTAAAATTGCTTCCATTCATGAAGAATGGATAAAAAAAAAAATTTTTTTTCCTTCTAAAATTAATGTTCAGAAGGCCAGGCTGAAAAAAAAAATAATGCTATCAGCACAACATTGGTAATAAATTTAAACAGGGCATATTAAAATACTACGAGATAGGTTTACAAACAAAGAAGTGAGATTGATTATTCTTACAACCTTGATAAAAATTAGATTGATGTGATAAGAGTTAAGAGGAAAAGAGAACAATTACAGCGCTGAAAGGAATAAAAGGAAGATTTGTTATATCCTATTTTCATACCGATAATTTATTTAGGATAAATTTTACAATAATAGCATTTTTAAACTAGACTCTCTGAAGTCATTCTTGTTTTGGAAAAACCAAAAATATAATATAAATAATAGGTGGACAAAATTTTTTTTAATTTACTTTTCCAATTCATATCAACCGGTATAGAAACAAGTGCTGTTAATAGAACAATATTGATAAACATATACAGAAGGGAACACAGGAAAATCAACTAATCTATTAATTCGGACCAAAATCATAAACCTTAAAATACACTACTCATTGTCACGTAACCAATAAAAATTGCGAAACATATGCCAGGAATTGAAACCATTCATAAATATCACTATAAAGGATAATATACTGCTATGAACCAGGGAAAAGAAATTTGCACTTAAAATAACTAGAAAATGAGACCTTAATGAACAAAAATATATTCATTTGAACAATTGCAATTGATACCTGAAATAGTAGGTATTTATTTGGTTTAATTAACTATTCTTTTAGAATAATAAACACATGGGTGGAGGGAGGGGTTTTAAAAGTATGATTCACTAGTTTAAATAATTATAATGTACCAGTGAGTACATAATTTAAAAACCAGTTTTTTAGCAAAGTGCCGTAACACTAACGAGGAATAGAATATTAATCAGAATTGGGATTTTCTAATAAGATTATGTTGTATATTTGAATATGTTCAAAATCAGGAGCCAGATGCATACATTATGAAGAAAAGAATTTTTTTGGACTCCGCTAAAAGAAAATCAATCATTAGATTTTTTAAAGACTGAATTATTAAACCAAATTAAAACGGGGGACATTTACGTCTACTTCCAGTTAAATAGTTCTTTCTCTGACCTCTATCAAATGCACTCCTGCCATGTCAGTGAAATATGGGGTTCTACTGTATTTGGATGTTTGGAAATTTCAATAAGAAACACTGTTTTAAGCCTTTCATTAAATAATAATAAAAACTTTGCTGTTCTTTGACACAAATAACAGTTTTTTGTTTTTGTTTTAATACTTTAAAAATAAAGTTTAAACTAAGTTTTGTTTGATGTCATTTAACTAAATAGTAAATGAGCTCGCATGCACATCTGCATGATTAAAAAAACAATGCCAGAAATAACATCACTTGAAGGGTGAAAACAGTAGTGCCAATCACTGAAGATTGCCGTAACAGTGACTAGAAATCATATGATAAAATTAAAAACATTATTTTCAATTAGTCTGGTTGTCTGTTTATTATGGTTGTCATTTATAGTTAATAAATCTTTTGTAATGTTTAAATTTGTTTGTAGAAAACAAAATCTAAAAATTTAACATTTTTCAAATGATAAGAATTTGTTACGGAAGATTACTGTATTAACAGAATTAAAATAAAACAACTGTACGACATCAGTGATGAATCATTGTAAACAGTCCTACCCACTAATATTCAATGTGTCACCCTCAAGCAAACATACAATTTGCTCATTATCTATAATAAATAACATATGACTCTCAATACTAAAAATCCTGAGAAATTTAGGCCCCCATCCAAAACTAATAAAAATTATTGAATTAACATTAACAGACACATATTCAAAAGTTAAATTTAGAGGAGAAATCTCAGAACCATTCGAAATTAAAACTGGGTTAAGACAGGGTGACAGACTATCCCCACTCCTTTTTAACAGCGCCTTAGAATAAATAGAGATAATGGTTTAAAATAAACCCCCCAGATGTATCAATAAAAGCCAAAAAACCAGAAGATACAATTAAATTTAACTGCCTAGGTCTTGCAGAGGATCTAGCCTTTTTAGCAAATAGTATAGCTGAAGCCAAGAGTCCAATTGACCTCACTAGAGGACATAGCTGGGAAAATAGGGTTAAAAATATCTTATGAGAAAACAAAAATAATGGCCATTGATCTCCTGGTGCTAAACCATATAATTATAAATGGAAAAAAAACTGGAACTAGTAAAACAATTTAGATATCTTGGTAAAATCATTACCCACAACCTTAACGAAAAACCAAATTGGGAAGTAAGAGCAACTAAAGTCGCATTCACACAAAATAACACTAAAACAATTTATAACAAGAAATGTCTCTCAATAAACACTAAACTAAAGCATTATAAAACTGTAACGAGACCAATAATTTCATATGGGAGTGAAACACTTTTTAAATTAATCTCAAACACCACCTGAATTTTACAGGAGAAATTCAAAAGATTGAAAGAAGGATCTTTAGAACATGCATAAATAAAAAACACCGAATGGTGAATGGAGAATGGAGACTTTACCAAATAAAGAAGTTTACAAAGAAATACAACCAGCAGTAGATTATTTCAGGAAGAGAATATCCGTTTTTGGATATTTGATTAGAACCAAACCCTAACAGATTAATACAAGGAAGAATAGAAAAAACATGGCAGATGAAAAGAACATCATCATGGATCACTGAAAGTAAAGATATGGAAGAACTTGGAATTACAATAAAAGATTTAAGAACAAAAAATCATAAACTAAGCATACTTAAAGATAAAAATACAAGGTTTGAAGTTAGAATAAAGAAAATACCACAAGTGGTTCGTCCAGATAAACTCTGGAGAGCTAGATCTGAAAGGATGAAAAAATGAAAAGAAAAGACAGACCAAAACTGGCTAAAGTGAACCCCATTGTGTCCTCAAAATCATAAAAAAAAAAAAAAAAAACTATATATTATGCCTAATAAAGTATTACCCTTACTTACACAAAATCATACAAATTTCACAAAGCCTAGCATCCAAATAATTAAAAAGTAGTTAGGACTGTGAATAAAATAAAAAGCAACATAATCATAACACAAAGTGGTCACAGTCATTACTAAAAAAGAAAATTACATAATCTAAAAATTACATATTGCCAATATTTCCTTAAAAATAAACAGGTTATGTACATAACAAACTAATGAAATACATGAGAATGTGTACTCCAAATTATAGAATACCAGCAGGTCTATTTTTTGCAAAAATATTTTTTTCATGAAACTAATATGTATTCTGAATACGAGGCAAATCAGACCATAAATACAATTTTTTGAAATATCTCGACTCCAACACCATCTAGCGGTTTCAACCTTCCCTGGCATGTGTCAAACCAATCCTCAAAGTTTCATCACTATAGGACGAACAGTTTAGGAAGGCATATGAGACATACAGACAAACATTCATTTTTATATATATAGATAAATGCAACTAGAATATACGAATTAAAATAATCTATACCCAAACCAGAATTAACTGCTCTCTCTTTTTCTGTTTAGCCTCCGGACCTACCGTAAGCAATTACTTCACAGGATAAATGTGAATGAAGTGTACGTATTTTGCAATCAGTTCGACAAATCCTGAAAAATGTGGTTAATTGAAACCCATTCACCAAAGAACACTGATCTAGCATACAAATCCATATAAAAGTAACTAATTTTACTAGGATTTGAACCTTATAACTCTCAACTTCGAATCTGCTGATCTGCGATGTCGTGTTAATCACTAGACCAGCCTGGTGGGTAGAATTACCTGCTATCTCTTTATCTGTTTAGCCTCCGGAACTACCGTAAAGGATTAGTTTGGATTCTGGCTTAAAATGATAAATCATCAAGTTCCATCACAACTTATGCGATCAAAAAAAGAATTGTTTTTTAATAAAAAGTTCCATATAAATGTGAATCCAAGCGTCTTTGTAATTTTGGCTCAATGCTTTGGAACCAATCTTGAACACATTACGTGATAATTCAGCTCATAATAGAATGCACAATAATGATACTTAAAACTAAAAATTAAGCAATTTCCCAAATTGATGTGTTTATCCTTGCGAACAAAATCATTAATGCAAATCATCCGTTAAAAATTCTACTTGTTTTCCATTACAATGAAAACCTATATACTTATTCTGCATGATTAAAAATATTCGATCCATTTGTAAAAATTTGCACAGTTAATAAATCTTTTACCATACTGTTTTAACATCAAACACTGAATTTCAGAAATAAAAACCATAAACAACATTCTGTTCTTTCACTTAAACATTTCAAGTGGTGTTAATATTTTGAAATAAAGATGAGGATACAACAATGGAAATTTTATAACGGCCGGTATTTTCTATATAGATGTGCCAACTTGAACACAGACATTTTCAATTTATTCTGTTAAACAGTTTTTCCATTGTTGCTATTTGTCTCTTTAATTATTGAATCCTCATAAATCACCACAAATTACCTACAAGCAATTGATGATGGTTAAAAATTTCTTAACATTTACTGGCTTTTTTTTTTGTTGGAATTTTTATTTGCATAGTACTGACATACTCGTACAATTTTACATAGTAACTACATACAATGTCAAAAACAATATTTTAAGTTTTAAAAATTTTGTTTTGATACAATAAAGAAGCCATTTTGAAAAATTGTGAATGTTCTTACACATCCTAAATTACAAATTTAATAATAAAACAAACCCCAATTTAAACAGAACACAAGGGATACATAAACCCATACACTCGCCTACACAAGTACCACAGACTTCAAGAAAGAAAGTTCCTGATCACTCAAAACTCATGAAATTACTTTTCTTTTCGTAATTCCACGGTTACATTTTACTACCTTACATATCTTACATAAATTCCATCTGGCTCAACTCAATGATATAGGTATTACAGTATGGGACTTCAAGAATTACACTTACTTTTAAGTGAAAAAAATATTTTTATTAATTTTACTTAAAATTAATTAATTTGTTAAACTGTCAATAAATAAATATTTTATATTAATAGAAAATACATTAATAATATGAACAAAGTAAAAAATTTAATGTTCCAAAGCATTTAATTTTTATTTAAATCATAAGATAAATAAAACAGAGGAAATTTTGGAATATAGTTTTAAAAAAAATATAATTTTAATGCTACAAAAAAACTAAAGAAATAACATCAACTAATCAAAATATAAAACACAGAAATAAATGGACAATGTAATAACTTGTTCAGGTTATAAATAAATAAAAAATAATTATAAAAATCTTCTATTTTCAAAATTGAATTTAAGACTTATTATTTTCTAGGTTAGTAACATTAATGACTAAAAATTCATTTCCCAGTTTTCAGTTAAACATGGGCTTTTTCTTTCAAGAGTATGAGGAATGAGTTTGGTTTACAAATTTTTTTTAACTCTTCTGAAATTACATGAAAAAAATACAAATTTGCAAAGCTACACAATAATCATATATTGAGAATTAAATTGAACGAGGCTCATTAAAATTAATTTTAAGTTCACGGAAAATAAAACTGGGTCTAATAAAATACTGTTTTACAGAATTTAACTGGACTGGAACATCTGTAAAAGGTAATAAACTCAAAAAGCTTCATGAAGAACACCATAAAGTTGAATCAACACATGAATACATGAACACATTTATTTATACATGAACACATTAAATTATTTTCAAAAATCTAAAGCAGACAAAAGTATGGAAGAAATCCTGTTAATAACATAGCACTGTAACCAATTATTTAATTCTATGATATTTTTTTTAAGTCCAAAGAAAAATTCTGATTAATGTTTCTATATAACTGTTTTTACATAAAATGGATATAATGTCCTGACAAAAATTCAAGGATAACAAATTACAAAAATGTTGCCGCTATAATAATTTTTTTTTTGTCTTATTTACCAATGAAAACTTCTTTCAATATTCAATAAACCAGTTAATTTAAACTATTACCATTCAACTGCATATTAGTAGTCATTAAAACCCCTCCAAAATGTTTAGTTTTTAACATTGGTCGTTTAATGGTGTACTTAAATATATTTCTTTGGAGAACAATACAAAGATTAAATTTAAAACAATTATAATTTATGCTCTTCATTAAATTAAAAAAATAACTTAATACTTGGTCATAAAGTTAAAAATTTAAAGTATGGGGAAAAATATTATGAAAGAAATGATTGTTACATGTACAATGTATCTAATAAACCTACGTATAACTGAAGTTTTCAAACTTTTCGATACCACACCAACACAATCAGTAAATTGCGAATAGCAGTAAGCTAATAAAAATATAAATCAATATCTTCAAAGTAATAAATTAAACTTCACGCAACATAAATTCTCAATACCGTAAAATATTCTCCAATAATAACTAACATACGCTTGTCACGTAGCATAATATAAACTCTAGTTTACCCCACGTAAGGAAAAAAAACCAATAATAATCAGTATGAATAAAACGAATTATTTTAGGAACAGGCCAACTCATCAATTGATAAACGGGCCATGGTGGTGTTTTTCATTACTTTTTTAAATAGAAATGTAGGCAGACAGGCAAAGTTAACCTACGCCATCGCCTACAGCTGATACTTAACGCTAACAAACCTACAATACTACACACGCCACTACACGCTTATCAAAATGGTCGCCAAATATACAATAAAACTAAACGAACTCACCTTTCCCTATGTAACAGACATATCCGTTCTTTTGGCACTTTTAATTTTTTCGATATTAACTTTTTAAGGTTTTCGATGGTGTCATTTTTTGTCACAGCCAAATCAAACTGCCCCCCAGTGGTAGGGTTCACAGATATTGTTATATTACTACAACCACACCCCGAATCACTATCATTCTGATTTTGAGTAGTACTTTCAATGGCTGCTGCACTGTTACTGCTATTTTCCATAATTTATAAAACAAATTGTTGATACACTGAAACACCACTCACGCACAGACTCGATAACGTAAGAATCCCAGACACCGTCTCACCGCACAAAGGACATAACAAGACGACCACAACTTCTCAGTCAAATGGATTCTACTACGAACCTGGCAACCACCAATACCAAATCTAGACTGCTTTGATGATTCTACAAGGAACCTGACCAATCACGAACATTCAAGTTAGCGAACCTGGCGGATTAAAGAGATAACTTTTTAATATTGTTATAGTGCTGCCATCTTCCAGCATTATTAAAAATAACCATTCAATATTCTGATTTAAACGAAAACGTACAATATGTAATATTATTAAACTTAATGAAACTTCTGTTAATGAATTCAATGAAACATTCCAAAATTATAACCTCATTTTAAAATAAGTTATTGATAACAGAATTTCATTTTTTATTCTTTTATAAAAACTGTATCTGTACACTACAATATCAATATAAACAAAAATCTACATGGTTAAGGGATTACTGCTTGATTTTATAAATTATTCATTAAAATAATATGAAACATCTACTGCAGGAGTAATAATTTACCATAAAAAAATAAACACTAAAATATCTTTATTAAATGTGATGTCATTTATTTGGATGTAATTAATTTATCTTTTACTTTTATAACATCTATTAAAAATAAAATACTTTTATTTTATAACTGAAGAATATTTTTTTCAGTTACTATATAAGTAGTCAACACTAAAATTTTATCTGGTATTATAATTCACATTATGTCCTTACTAGATAAATTTCTATTTGAAGGACATGATGAGCTTGTTAAAATAACTTACTTTATTATTGTATGAAAATTTCTCTATCAAAAAAATAGCAGTGTAGTTAGTAGTATTCTGTTAGTGATGTCCATGTTATAAGTGTTTGATCAATATTGTTTTTGTTAAATTCAGTGAAATTTGTACATTTAAACTTTTAAAACTTAATTGTTGAACAAGCAAAGTGGGGTCCTATTTTAACTTGACCTTTTGGAGTTTTACATATTGTCTAATTATTGCCACAACAGATTTTCTTTTACATGAAACCTTACAGATGGTTCCTTCCTGTTATGTGAAAATGTATAATTTTCACTTTCAAATTGCTAAACATAACCTATTTTTCTGATGGATGGCAGTAGAACACAAGTATCCACACTGAGCCACCAATATATGGTTTTCTCTCAACATTACCCATCAATTGATGTTCCTTGAACTTAGTGTGAATTGTTGGAGCAGTTAAGCCTATGATTTGTCCACAAGACTAATTTTTATGTGATTGCTACATACAAGCTGAACTTGAGTTGAGATGCGTCTAGTAAAGTGAGGCTTACCCAAAATAATAACTCATCTCTTGGGTGGATTTTGTACAATTACTGGGCTTTTGTTTCATTAGAACTTTTGTCTCTTTATAAGTACATTTAATCTCCATGGCGAGGTGTTAATATCTCTTAGCCTTTCATCCACAAGGTATCCTATGGTATGAAATTTTCATTTCATATTTTTATATTAAAACTTCAAGCTTATTTATTATTATTATTAAGCTTATTATTTGTATTAATATTAATATATTTATTTATAAAAATATTTTAAGTTTATACCAGATTAAAATGGGTTACTACATTACTTCATAAAGTAATATATATGGTGTATCATTATTAGAGTTTAAGCAAATTACATTATTCAAATCTATCTACCAAACATACTAGCTTAGATGCAATAATATTATTTAGTGGGAAAATGAAAATTGATTATGACACATTCAGAAGTATAAACTGTAAAAACAAGATAGCAGACATCCTTTTAAGATTACCCACCAACCTCAAGATATATCAAGTGTTATGAAAATAAACTTGCTGTAACTATAGCTTTCTGAAGTTATTACTTCTTTTAGCGGGGTATGGATGTATGTTGAGCATGGAGAAAAAAGTTCAGTTTGCCGTCACAGAA
>JAAAKQ030310690.1:0-10029 GCA_010016005.3 Zanna intricata
CTCATAACATTCACTGTCTTGATCTGTCTCACAAAGGGGTAATTCATCTTCTGAAAGGTCTGGCAACTGATGAAATGTTGGTATCGGTATGTCATCGGAATGAGGAATAGGCCACTTAGCAGAATCTAAATCGGGATACTTCCATTTCATGCGGTTTTTGCGATTGATGCCATTGATATTTACAAGGCAGAGTAACAGTCGTCAAAATGATTCTTTGGTTCTCTCCAAACCATGGGAACACCAAATTTCATACTCCTCCATTTCCCATTAATCCACTGACGCAGATGTTCAATACAAGTTTTGCAAACCTCATGTGGTGCCCAGGATTTATCTTGATCGCCAATTTTAATGGCAAAATAGGCATGGTATGCTTTCTTCACGAATTCAGTTATTGGTTTTCTGCTTTCAAGTGTTGTGTATTCACCACATACATAACAAAAACATTCGGGTTTATTTACGCAGCTCCTGCGCATAGAAGACATGTTTGCATTTGAGTTCTCAAATACTCTCGATCACTAAACTTGAGGTCACAAGCTTAAAATCTTCATTTAATAGTATGTACATACCTGAAAACAAAAAATCAACAGATAAACATTATAAAAATTTGCACAAGAATGGTAGTTTCAATATAATATCTTAGGGGCCTATGAATTGCTACAAGAAAACTAGGGAAAACTGGAAACCGCTATAACTAAAAAACTAGAGCTGCTAGAAAAAAACGGTTTTCAGTTTTGAAATCCGTGCGAAACGTAGATATAAAAACAGCTATAAAACTCCAGGCACCAAAAAATCAATTTTTGTTTGTGTACCAGTGTAGTCATTAACCTTCATTTCTCTTATTGGTCTTAAGTATAAACATACATTAAATCAATTTTATTAAATACTGAGAATATTATTGTGTTTTATTAATATGTAGTTTATTTAGAAGTAATTATTTTCATGTGTCGGTGAGTATTAACAATAATTTTTTTAAATTCATCATTCTAACCTTAAATCTATCAAGTGGGTTCAAATAAATTTTAATGAATAAAAATGCCTGGTAAAAAATGTTTCCCGTGCCATAACAAGAATAGTTTTATTATGCTTAAATATAGTATGCAGTATAATTAGAGTCAGGCATTTTATCAAAAGTCATGTGCTGAAAGGCTTTCTCTGTCGAATCATGATGGCTTAAAGCTATGCTGTGCTAAAGCTGATGTCTGCGAAGCAAAATAAAACCAATCAGACAAAAAGGAAAAAATTAATTAAACAACATGAAAGATGCAAACAATACATAGCAAGTTTGGACCAAGCTTGAAGTCTTTATGAAATCTAATTTTTTTGTAATTGGATGAAAAAATTGATCTATTCTCTACTAAAGTAAATGATGTCAGGGATACAGTTGACTCTGTTGAAGAGCGTGTAGATGTTAGCAGTTCTGAATCAAACAAGCAATATTTAATAAATGAAGGTATGGATTAATTGAATCATGTAAAATTCAAGGTTTAAAAAAATCACAGTATATTCAATTTTGAGAATTCTAAGGATGCTGAAAAAAAAATCTAATTAAAATTGTGATTATGTTAAAAAATTCCAGCTTTGATTTCCCCTTGATTTTAATGTAGATGTCATAAGAGTTTGCAGATTAGGTAAAAGTTTTATTCAAGACGAAACTCATTCTTTATAAGTATTATTTAAATCAGCTGAGAATGTAAACTTTATTTTTTTGCAATAAGAGGATTTTAGCTCAAGGTAACCTAAATAAGAGGTGACTTGATAAAACGCAACAATTACATTTCAATATATTGCTTAAGGAACCTAAAGAGAACAAAGAAAATGATAAGGATGATCTTCATTGCAAGCTATAATCATAATCCTTACATTGCTTCTAAAAAGAAGACTAATGCATAGTTTATGAACATTAGTGATTGGTTTGGTAAACAATTTTTATCAGAACATAAAAAGCATCAGAGGTCATACTGAGGAATTTAAATTAAGGATGAAAACTTTCATCAAGTACAACTTAATTGTGTTGACTGAAACATTGTTATTTGAAGATATAGATAGTGCTGAGCTTGGTTTATATGGATATAACGTAATTAGAAGAGAAAGGTCATTATTTACAAGCGAGAAGTCAAGTGGCAGAAGTGTATTAGTTGCAATTAGAAGTCACTTGCAATTCAATAATATTACTCTAATGGGTAATGAGTTCAAATGTCTACTTTTGAAGGTAAATATTAGTTTTGCTTTCATTATTATTATTATCACGCTGTTGTTTATATTCTTCCTAGTTCTTTTTATGGCTATTACAATGAGTTCATAAATTATATTACTATCCGATTATGTAAATAGTTTTGCAGTATTTAATAGTTTATTACCAGGTGATTTTATTGTTTCTGCTTGTCAGTTGAGATTTATTCATATGCTATCAGTCATCGCTTTAATGTTGATATTTACAGCGCTGCTTTGTGCCTCGATTTTTGCAAAAAATTTAATTTATTTCATTTAAATAAGTAGGCTAATTTTCTTGATTTCTTTCATTTTCTGTTAAGCCTCCGGAACTACCATAAGGTATTATTTCAGAGGATGAAATGTATGAATGTGAATGAAATGTAGTCTTGTACAATCTCAAGTTGACTATTCCTGAGAAGTGTGGTTAATTGAAACCCAACCACCAAACAACACCGGTATCCACGATCTAGTATTCAAATCCATATAAAAATAACTATCTATACTAGAATTTGAACTTTAGAACTCCTGACTTCCAAATCAGCTGATTTTCGATATCGCGTTATCCACTATACCAGCTTGGTGGTGGGCTAATTTTCTTGATTTAGCATTTATTAATTTAACTGGTATTAATATTGACTTATCTACTGATGAAATATTTGTATGGCATGTTTTATTATCTGTTAGATATATCTTTTCTTTTTAACCTCCGCGACCACTGTTAGGTATTTTTTCAGGTGATGGAGATGAATGATTTGTAGCGTGTGTGAAAATGCCATGCCTGACCAGGATTCGAATCCGGGACCACCAGATGAAAATCCGAGATGCTACCATTCACGCCCCGTTAGATATTACCTTACCTTTTGTTAATTGCTCTAAACTTACTGAGGTGAATATCATATACGACTTTAAAAATATAAATTTTGAAAATATTCTTGATGATCATAACATTTTTATCTTATTATCTTTGGAATTTTTATACACATTAGGAAATTACCGGCTTTTGGATTTAATTGATATTTATTTTTATGGGACTCATTCATTTTTCACAAATAGAATTCAGCTAATCAAAATAAATAATTTTATATCAAGACCAAGTGACATCAGGAATTGTTAAAAGCATTCATTTGGGTTTTACATTCTATTTAGCACAATGTTGGTGTTACATAATTTTTCGATTTTCTCAAATTTTACTATTTGCAAATTATTTAAAACTTTAAAAAAACAATAAATAAGCCGATATATAATCGATATAGCCGATATAATTATCGATATTAAATTACTACAAAATGAATTAAGTATTTTACAAAAATGGTGTGTGTGTTTAATGGGGTTTGTTACAATCTTAATAAATTTTTTCATATTACTTTTGAGAACGTTAATATTGCAGATCATAATTACATTTTAAATGGCACTTAGTCTAGAAAAGGGTCATGCGTAAAAAAATATTGTAATATTTTTTTATAGTACTAATATTCCAACATCACTTTTTTATAATCCATTATCATAATAAAAAAAAAAAAAAAAAAAAACTGAAAAAACTACAGAAAAGTTCCCTTTTTTGAATCATTTTTAACTTGACTCCGTTTTACCCTAGTATACCCATAAAAAAGATCTAAAAAATGTATTGTATAAATTGCCTGAAAACTAATCTTTTATTATGGACCAACGACGATCCAGTTATCGGTCATTAAAAAAAAAAAAATAGCTATTTCGGTAAGGAATGGATATTTTTAAAGTTAAAAAAAAAAAAAGTATAAAATGTTCGTTTCTATTAGCCGTGTAAAAAAATATGTGGAATAATGATTAAGAATGGTATTTATAGAAAATCCTTTTAAAACTTCTGCTACGTAAGATATTTCACACCACTCGAGTCGATGTACACTAACCCCAGCAAGAAAATGATTAGATGGTGCTTTTTTTTTTACACGCAGTTGCGCACAATAATAGTTAAAAATCTGTGCTGGAAGTAACAATCTGTTAGCAATACGTTTCTCTCTACAGCAGTTTCACATTTATATCTCGCATGGCATAAAAGAGGAATAGCTGAGAATTATTATTTTTTTCTATTTGTAAAACCTTGCTTACACCCACAATGCTGTATATAGAGAGAAAAATAATATGTAAATGTAATTCTGCGGCGGTTGAAGGCATCTTGGAATACCGAATACCTGTACAAAGAGAGATTTTATTAACTGTTTTTTTTTTTTTTTTTTTTGGTTTTTAGTGTTTATGTTTATTTTGTTCAGTTAACTGTGTCTGATGTTTTATTTTTATTCAAGTTTGTGTTTCTGTTTTAACTTAATGCATTTTTAGTTACATTATTAACCCACTGGGCTGGTCTAGTGGTTAACGCGATATCGCAAATCAGCTGATTTCGAAGTCGAGAGTTCTAAGGTTAAAATCCTTGTAAAGGTAGTTATTTTTATAAGTATTTAAATACTAGATCGTGGATACCGGTGTTATTTGTTGGTTGGGTTTCAATTAACCATACTTCTCAGGAGTGGTCGACCTGAGATTGCACAAGACTATACTTCATTCTATTCATACACATCATCCTCATTCATCCTCTGAAGAGAGAGTTACATTATGATATAACCTAGCGTTGCTAGGTTATGTAACGTTTGTTTACATATTTTTTTACTAATTGGTTTGTTTAGATATTTGTTTTTCTTACTTTATCCTTTTTTGGTTTTATTTTGAATCTTTTCAACGGAATTTTATTATTTTTTATTTATTTAATTAAGTATGTCTCGCTTATGCGTCACCCGAAATGCCCCGTCGGTCCCTCGGGAGCCTACTGCAAGACGGACGAATGGGGTCTCTCGGAGGACATCTTAGGAAACAATACACAGTAACAGTCAAGGTTTCATTATAGATAAGGTTTCCACTCGATCCTCGTCAGAAGGGAGTGGAAGAGAGAAATTTATGCAGCGGAATATCCGCCTTTAACTAAGGAGTCCAGAAGAGAGACGGGAGTACAGAGCACGTGCCCTTCCTCACCTCGGGCTACTAACAAGTCATTACTAATGGAAGAAGAATTTGGCCCAGGCATGCTGAAGAAGAAGAGGTGGGTATGAGCTGGGAGGAGCAGTCTCTCCCCTGAGAATACTTGTGGCTCTCATCGACACTCGGAGTAGTCCGGTTCGTCGGGAAATAATCCTCAAAGGCCACTGAAAGAGGAAGACATGGAGCAAAATTTCATAAAAGGGACTAGACAGAAAAATAAACATCTAACGTCAGGTTCCTTCCCTGTGGCAGGCCCAGAAAGGAAGCCCGGGCGGCTGAGGATAATTAGGACTCGGACCGGGAGGGTGACGCCTCGCCAATCAGGAAGACAGTGCGGTCCCATTTGACGTCTCATAGCAAGGTCAGTCAGCCTTTATTTAGCATGGCAGCCCTCCTGGTACTTCGGGGCTGTTTGAAGGGATTGGTGATCTGTCTGCTCAAGTGAGAGCATACCCGAACACTAAACGGGCAATTAAAAGCGCATTAGATTTTGTAGTATCCTTAGTGGGAAAGTTGGAGACAGTGGCCTAGGATATCTTATTGTCAGAGGGTCCGTCTTCAGGAAAGAGCGGCAGGCTGACAGCGGAGGCGACGACCAAAACTATCTCGTGGAGCCACGATCATAGGCATATCCTTGCCCGGGATTTGACGGACGATGAATTAGTCGATGCGATATCTAGAACCTGGCCGGGAAGCATGATGTTCAAAGTGACACGATGCGGCTCATTTAACTAATGAAACAAAAATGTGCCGTTTCTTTGACTTGGCCTCGGAGTCCGCCGGTAGCCAATGTGTATATCTGGAAGCTGTAGCGGGTGAGTTTGATGATAGCTCCAGATCTTTGACCGTGATAACTTGAAACCGGCTTACTGGCAAACTGATTCCACATTACATTACGATGGCCCTACCTCCAGACGAACTCGTAGCAGTAGCTCAAAAGGCTTGTACAGCATTAGGGGTATATGCCCGTTGTACTCGATCCGGCATGCATATTGGTGTAGGATAGGATCGCCTGTCTCAGACAGGATAGCTGGGCAGCTAGGCGCCGATATTAGCGCTTCTTACGGAAAAATTCCCATGAGGCCCAGGACCAAGCCCGCCAACACTACCTAACGACTAGGGCAGCTTACAAGGCGGCAATAAAGAATACTAAGAACAAATGCTGAAAGAACCTTTGCAAAGAAATAGATCTCAATTCATGGGGCAAAGGCTATCGCATAGTGTATGGCAAGTTTGGAAGGCGAGTCCCGGTGCTAACTGAGGGACAGGTCGTTGAGGCTATTCGGAAGATGTTGATGAAGGACCAAAGAAGAGGAAATTGCATTGCATCCGTTTTTTTCATTCAATCTGGAGGAACTCACTGCGGCCGGGAAAAGTGTAAGACCGTGTACTAGCCCCGGGCCAGATGGGATTCCTATAGAGATTGTGAGGATACTTGTGGAGAAAGTTCCGGTAGAGTTCCTTCGCACTCTAAATAATATGCTGGTTAAAGACTGGATACCTCCAGAGTCGAAAGAATCCCGACTTGTCCTACTTCGGAAGCCAGGAGGGCAAACTATGAACAGATATAGGCCAATCTGTTTAACGAACACACTGTGCAAATTACTTGAG
Source organism: Zanna intricata (assembly GCA_010016005.3). Classification (NCBI taxonomy): domain Eukaryota; kingdom Metazoa; phylum Arthropoda; class Insecta; order Hemiptera; family Fulgoridae; genus Zanna; species Zanna intricata. Next base: position 6,829 of record JAAAKQ030310690.1, read on the forward strand.
AAAATGATAGACGTACGCCTGAAGGACGATATCGATCGCCCACGGTTGGTTTTCAACATTACAATACGGATTTCGCAAGGGGATATCTGCCCCTGATGCTGTCCGACCCTTTGTCGTAGCTACGTAGTAGCTACCTTAGCAGCAACAGGGACATGGTGCACAAGGAATATCCCCGTTGTAGTCCTCCTTGACATTAAAAATGCATTCAATATGGTACGTTGGACCATTATCTTTAAAGCCCTACAACGGAAGGGGATTAGTAACGGGACACGACGGCTAGTACAGCGATATTTTGCAGATAGGATACTGCTATACAATTGCGTTAATAGAAAACTCAGCTTCCCAGTTACATGTGGAGTCTCACAGGGTTCCGTTATCAGTCCGACTCTCTGGAACCTCCTTTTTGATGATGTTCTCCGTCTGTTCACTCCCTACGGGAGTGGCCCTCGTAGTTTCAGCTATAGGTGTAGAAGAGGTGACTGCAAGGGCAAATGAAGCTGTCGGAAGGATATGGACTTGGCTGTAAGAAAAAGGACTAGCCATTTCAATAGAGAAGTCGACGTTTATCTGTATCGCTGGCAGGCGCCCACTACCTTCTATACAGACCCAGATACGAGAGACAGCATACGAAGGCCCAGGTAGAGACCGCGAAATATCTCGGTATCTGGCTCGACCGCCGCCGCCTCACTTCTCACGTAAGGGAAACATCAGAGAAGCCTGGCGGGGCGGCCAAGGCCCTTGCGCAGACTTTTAGGTAACGTTATCGGCCCTAGAACCTTGAAACGGCGAATTTATAGTGACGTGATTAATTCAATGATATTGTACTGGGTGACGGTCTGGTCAGGCGCCCTGGGTAGAGAGCGTAACCGTCGGCTCCTAGAGGGAGTACAGCGGGGACTTGCCTTACAGATTATTTCGGCTTATACGTCGGTTTCGAATGAGGCTGCGCTTGTTATAGCCGATGTCCCACCATTTCAACAACTAGCAAGACAGCAGGCTGACATGATCCAGGGTGAGGATAGACGAGCAGTGGAGGGGCACTTATTCCGGGATTGGCAGGCTTGCTGGGATCTCACCTCTTCTGGCCGATGGACTCACAGGTTAGTTCGGCAGGTCGAGCCATGGATCAACCGCCCCTTTGGGGAGGTTTCATTCTGGTTGACCCAATTCCTAACTGGCCATGGCGTGTTCCGTGCATACCTAAATAGTAGGAGAAGAGCTGATGATCCAACTTTTCTCTACTGCGTAGAGTTAGCTCCGTTGTGCTCGCCTGCCGGGCATGGATCAATCTACGCCGCACGTGCGAGAGGATAACAGGGCTCCTGTCCGTTGGCAATGTCATTGGACGGATGCTGTCCATATCAGAGAGATTCCAGGCGGAGTCCAGTTTTGTTTCACGCATTCTGCAACAGAAAGGCCGGGAAGACAGTGTAGTGCGGAGTTGAGGGACACTCCCTGTAAAGCTGCCGTTCGTCGGTGCATGCACTGATGGGCGGCGGTGATGAAGCATGGGGACTCTCTCGTTCCAGCTCTGAGGCCGGTTGCGATCTAGTTCATGCCGTGCCCTTCTTGTAGCAGTGATGCTTATAAGTCATACTATTCTTGGTTTATGTTTTTGTATTTGCTGCTCTTATTGTTTTTGTATGTTATTCCTGCATATGTATTATTTATGTATATTACTTTCTGTGTATGTCATTTCTTTATATGTCATTTTCTGTATATTTTGTTAGCTATTCCTATCTATGTATTGTTTTTTGTATGTTATTCCTTGTGTAAGTGTTTCCTTCCTGTGTCCGGATTATGTCGAAATTTATTCCTGCACTCGATGCCAACCTTCCGTCTAGTGTGCCGTGAACTTCAATCCCCTGCCTGTGCCAACGCCGGGGTTTCCGATATACTTCCTGCTAGGTTAAACAAAAGACCGAGTCCCGGTGCGGCCTCCTCATCGGGATAATCGCATTTGAGGAAAATGGCATAAGAGTCCCGGCCGTCGGGTTGGGTGCCAGGACTGACCATGTTAGTTCCATTGCCCCATCCTGGCGGTTAGAGGTATGCATACTAAATGATTCCAACTGGTGGACCGACCTGTCGTACAGGACGTGCAGCTGGTGGACGAGGAGGCCCATTTTAGTGGACAATCTCTGGGCTGTGTTATACTTCATTTTAAGTCTAGCTCGGGGGGTGGAGAAAAAAAAGAAGTAATTCTGTACTTTTAAAGTTAATATAAATATACATATCTTATGTGGTTTTTCAATGCAGAATATACTGGATGATATTTCTGTTAATAATGCATAAAATGAACTACTTTGTTGTTAAATATGTACATTTCCTAGATCAACACTATATCATTATGCATTCTTTGTTTACACTGGTGTTGAATATCAAGCATGTGCATACTACTCGAGCCAGCTTGTATTATAACACAAATCATATATTGTATTATACAATATTCTGTATTGCTCAATCACATAACTCAAGGTCATCTTTGTTTCTCATAACAATGTGACTTCCTTTAGGTTTATTAATTAATAACAGTGATATTCATAATCAGTCACTGATCATTCACTCTCATTTCTTGATCATCATTCATCTCATTCTCTCACACTTTATGCCTATTTGTTTTTTTAATTCAAATTCATTTCGATTCTTTAATTACATACTGCATTGAATTATTTAATCATAATTAAAATCCATAAAACAATTTTACAGCGCAGTATTTATTTACTTTGTACTCATAAATAACAATATTTATAAAGAAAGAAGAAGAAGAAGTTATTAACTACATTACTGCAGTTAATCATTAAAGCTTTGTTGATATGTTTCAATATTTAATTTCATCCAGCTGAGAATACTTTATTAACTGAATAACTTTATGAATTGTTGTAATACTGCAACATTAGGAACCTAAAAAAAGGAAAATAAATTTAAAAACTGTTAAAATCAAACTTATTTTATTTTTTGTATGCAGTTCAGACACATTAAAAGTTTATATTTTGCTGCTTAAAAATTTTATTGTAATTTTCCTGTATCTTTATTACATTTGTAAATAGGTTTTTGATCGGTTATTAAAAATAGTAGTCAAAAAATATTTATCATAGAAATATAATCAAGTTATCTCTCTCTTTTTATCTGTTTAGCCTCCGGAACTACCGTAAGGTATTACTTAAGAGGATGAATGAGGATGATGTGTATGAATATGAA
>JAAAKQ030310712.1:0-10029 GCA_010016005.3 Zanna intricata
CCCGGGTTCGAATCCCGGTCAGGCATGGCATTTTTCACATACACTACAATTCATTCATCTCATCCTCTGAAGATATATCTTAACGGAGTGGTTCCGGAGGTTAAACAAAAAAAAAAAATAATCCTTTTTAATAAACAATAGAAATGCCTAGAAATTTTAACTGAAATCCTTCTTTCTTCTATCGTCCTTTTTCGTTTTTCATCACCGTTTTTATCAACGGAAATTATGAAAGTATCGTAACAGTGTTATTAAAACGAATAGTTCAATGCGAAAGAAATTTCCCATCTTCACTGAGAATAGTAACAGTATTCTTTTTTTTGTAATTAGCTGCCATATTGTAACCGACCGATGGAGTAATTTTTAAATAACATTCTACTTTTAAATATACTTAGGTCGTACAATTTTTATATAATCCCTTCAAGAAGTTATGGAACGTTAAAATAATCGCAATAATGAGAAATCGGGAGAAAATTGTACCGTCATTTTGTCTTTTACCTTCCGTAATTTCTAAAGGCTTTCTTCAAATAAATTGAAATTTTGTATAACGATGCAGAAAATAAAAAGTTTTAATACGATCTAAAACTCAAAATTTTTTTTCAAGAGTTTCTTTAGAGAAAATTATTTGAAGACAAGTTTTTTTTTGCGTTGAATACCGTAATACGAAAAATTGACAGTTATATAAATACGAGTCAAATTACAGCATGGATTAAACAAATAATCCATTACAGTTCTATATGATACTATTTTCAAGAGGTTTTATTGTTAATAAAATCATATTGTTACATCGAGCAACTGAATCTGTTCGAAATGCAATCAAATTATAAGTTATTGACTATTATTCGCAGTAAAAAAATTTTATTTATGATGTAATAATAAATTAAACGAATGGATGGAATGTAAATAAAATTTCACAGAATTTTTAGATAAAGAAATCAATAAAGTTAAAACGTAACTTTTAAATAGCGAGTTAAAATATGTTAGACTATAGAAGGGTTATTGAAGTATTTCTTAAAGACATAAAATATTTAACTTTTAAACGGATACGAACTATTATTCATATATTTTTATTCTTATGAAACAAGCCAGACACAACAATAATATTTTTTAATAGCGCTTTCGAAAAACATCTACTAGTTATATATGTTTGCATTTCTAATACTTTTCGATTTCCGTCGAACATTTGATTCTCTTGACCTTAAAAAACTGTGAGATACATCATATGATACGGGAGTAAGTAGAAAACTGATCTCAATCCTAAAAGAACTATACGATTCTCCTACAACAGTTTTGAAAGGCGATAATAACAAATTATCTGGTGAAAATCCAGTAGGTGGTTAGTGTAGAATTGGATGGTGACTGTTTGAGCCCGTTGCTTTTTATTTAATATTTAAATGAGATTATTAATTTCTTTTAAGGATGTAGATTACAAGGAATAAAGAAATGGAAAAAATCAAATGGGCAATGTTGATGTACTGATGGCTTAGTATATCAGTAGTAGTGAATTTTGGCAGATCATGGTGACAGCCGCAAAAACAGATGAACACTTCAAAGATTTTGTGGTAAATAGGCTCGCTAGTCAACGTCGATAAAACTAAAGTCATGAGGTTCAACGACAGGTAAATATAAAAAATGAAAACCTTTGTTTTATTGCGGCTATAGGGTAGATATACAAAGGGAGTATTTATATCCTGTTGTAGTATTTAGTTCCTCTGAAATTTTACAAGAGCAGCATAAAAATTTATTTGAAAAGCCGTCGTTGTAACAATGTAATGTGGATATTGATGATATATAAATTAGATAAACAGGACACTAACTAATATTTTGAAAATTTACACGCATTTTTGCTTCTCAAATACCAATCGCTTTAATGTTTCTAACGCTAGCCTATAATCTGAACCTCAATTTTTTAAATGATTTATTGTGATTTGAAACAATTAAGGTTAATATAGAGATTCCTGTTTTAACATCGAATACGAACAATATCGTACATTATTAGTAAATTGATAGTGACCAATCATTCGTATTACGACCGGTAACACCCTCTAGTAGATCGGCGTCCGGTTTTAAAAATTTTGCCAAAAGTCTTCCCTTTTAAGCCCAGAAAAATTAGGATATAAGGATATAAAAAGATTTATTGTGAGGAGGTTTAATATTATGATCTCTAAAAGAAGGACCGATCAGTCGGAGCAATCGATAAGCAGTATAAAATAAAATGAAGCGAGGCGAGTCGAGATCCTCGGTCTCAGTCCGCAGATCTAGAGAGGTAAGTCTCAGTATTAAGTAGCGAAAACGTAACTACTTTGAATAATTAATGAGGCGATGGGCGCTGTAGTAATTCGTATAATAAAATTTCATTTGCGGATTCAATAAATATGTATTGATTTTCTTATTTACAGGGCTAATTTGTATCCAATTTTGTGATCGCGCAGGAAAAATTTAATATACGCGGTCTACGTTAACGTCAAAGAGCGTACTATAAACAATGTACTGACAAGTATCGATTGTAAATATTTTTATTGCTGTATTTATATATATATATATATATTTTTATAAAATCTAAACTGACAGATTTAAAAATTAAATCAGGATATTTACTTCCAGTGATACAAGAAAAAAAAATTTCTTAATAGTAAAAAATATATACTGTTCTGTAAGTTTGCTTATGTATGATGGCATTTGTGATGATAATTTTAACATAAAAATACGTAATAAAAGAAAAAATAAGATCACAAAAATAAAGAAAGACACTTTGCCAATTATACAATGCTAACCTTGTCTGTTATAAAATCTCTAATGTGCAAGCAATTCATGAGATTAGTAGTCTCTATTAAAAAAAAAAAAAAATATATATATATAGCATACACGATAAACGTAATAGAAGTAACATTGTTTCACGATATTATCATTGATAATTTCATTTTATTTACGCTGAGAAAACAAACATAAGTCTGACAGTTATCTGTGAGTAATTCCATCCGTCGACAGTCGTACTATGATCCCTCGATAAGTGTTCTGATTGATGTAATTTATTTAAATTTAAATATAAATAATAGTGCATTACAAGAAATTGTAAAAAAAAAACTGGATGCTTCCAAAACTCAACGGTTTATTTAACTACAATTTTCAAGAGAACAAAGTTTTCATTCTTTAGTTTTGCAATTATAATTATCGAAACGGATTATGTTGTACTAAAATTATAAATGTAACAATAAAATTAAAATTCCGATATATATATATATATAGAGAGAGAGAGAGAGAGAGAGAGAGAGCTGGTCGGGGCTCACTTCGCACCCGAATGTTTCACATAACTAAAAGAACATCAAATAAAAAAAAAATAAAGAATGAGAAACGAAGTAAGGTCACCTCCCTGTAGTGTTTGTCGGGTAACGGCAAAAACCGTGCAAAATGCTTTTTTATCCGTACGAAGGACGAGTAACCGGCTATAACTACTATATTATAGATGGGAATCGACTATTCTTAAACCCGCATATTTTTAACCACTCAAAGTTTCGAGCTCTGCACTAACCAAACTGTTGTTCTGAAGAAATTACAATACACTGATAGTTTCTATAAATTGAACTATATCTTCAATTGCTATTTATTAGTATTACTGTCACAATAATAAGGATAATGACCTCACTGGGGGTCCAGGAAGCTCCGCCCTCTGGCTAAACGGAAAGAATGAGCGAAGCAAGCCCTAACCGGCTATTTGTTGAAAAAACAAATAACTAAACTCTTATTTTATGGATATAACGTCCTAAGAAGTATACGTAGTTTTTTTTTTCTTTTTACTGTGTTTTCCAGCGGTTATAATATTATAATGTTGAGCTATAAAAAAATCTTTATAACCTTGCAGCATAAGAAATATAGAATATTTCTTAAGAAGAAAATAAATTTTTTCTGGATATATTCTACTTTATAAAGATATGTCTAAAGATGCTTTGGTTTTGAGTTAAGACTAGCGAAAAAGTTTTTACTCAGTTTTGCTTCAATAGTGTAAAATGAAGCTATTCTAAATTTCTTTTGACAAAGTAATGGGAGGGAACTGGTAGTTTCTATATGTACATTATCTGAATAATCATTTTTTTAAATTGTTCCCAGAACTGCTTATTTAAATTCTTTTTTGAATATGAAAGATTTTTATATTACTTTTTTTTTTTAAGTATTTAATTAACTTTAAAACCTTGTTCTTACTGCAACTTCATTTTTTTGTAATATAATACAGATTTTTTACTTCATTTATTATAATATTTTATACAATGTTTGGTCTTGTGTCTGGCCATTGCGTTTTAATCTGGCTTTGTTTTAAATAAAAATCCAATTTTTATGCTTTTATTTGTTTTCTACTGACTTTATATCAATTTTCTCAGAATTAAATTTCCCTACAAATTTTTTCAAACTTTTATTTATTAATGTAACTACGTAATACAACCATTATACTTTACCCGCAAAGTAATTACCCTTAGAGTACTTTAAGTCAAATTTTAAAGTATCTATTTTTTAATAACACAGGTAGGCTTTTTCGTTTTGTTAATGACCGCAATAATCGAAGGTACAACTTATTACAAATTATTTTTCAAATATAGTCCAGGAAACAGAATTTATGATCATAAAAAAAAATTACTGATTGTTTTTGATGATAAAATTCAAATTCGCTAAATAAATTAAAAATTTCTACGACTTGGAATATAACAAACGATCCAAACGTACACTATTCCTTGAAATACTGTACGTTTAAAATATTCAATTTTTTGTTCTTTATTCGTAAACAGTAACCAGAACTTTACTCTTAAACACTTACCGATTCAGAAGATTTTACTATTATGCAACAAACAAAAATCATTTAACATAACAACTTGCCTTGCCTTCAACACAATCTTGACTGTATGGAGTTTAATTTCACAGAGCTTGATTATGTATTAACCGGACTGGATTCGCTACGAACTACTAAGGAGCGAATATAACTTTATATTTTCCCGTATTTATTCAAAAAGAACATATATTTATTTCTATACCGTTATAAACCGATAAATAAAACTTGAAATAAAAATAAATCGATTCGATTAATAAAATGAAGAATCCAGTAAGTGTCTGCTTGAACCGGTTTATCGAGCTCTTTTCAGGTAAGATATCCACAACGTCTCGATTCTCGAGGTGTATTCGTACATATGGGTTTCAGGATTAAAAAAAAAATTCTGAACGGTAAATAAGAAAATCGCACACGGAAAGTTTTGATGCAACAATATATATATATACTATGTATGTAGGCTCAAAAACGTAACGGTTGCAAGCGACCTGACAGGAGATTACAACAGCCGTTCTCAAACATAAAAAGCATACCGTCGGACTTACTAAGGAAATTTAACGGTTAAACAGTTTCCTCCCATTTCTTTATTCACCGAGTAGAAAATTTACGGTTGTATATCGGCACGTGAATTGGGTGATATTCAACCCTATAATTGACATATATTTATTCAGTCCACCACAGGAAGTAGTGAACATTATTAGTCTCAGAGAAATCGACTTAAACCGGTGCCGCATGGGTCACAGCCATAAGAAATATTGCGTTAAACGGTCTAAAGCAACAAATCAATTATACCCCCCCTTTTTACAGTGAAAACATGCGTTACGTATAAACGCTTCAACTAACAGGAAACCGTTACGTGAACACGTGACCATTATTCATAAAAAAAATTAGGGAAGTTCCTAATATAATGCAATATTTTATTGTTGTTAACATAGCAGAAACCCCAAACGTAAATAAAACGTAGTTTATTATCACGAAAATTCTTCTGAAACCTGTTCTTACAGCAACCTGTAACTGGTCGAAAATTTGATTACACCAGTTAAAACACGACTCGCCCACCGTTTTGAACAGCGGTTCAAGATCCTCTGATTACGACAGGACTTTAAAATAAAAAATAGGACAATACCTCCCTTTATTAAATTACTTACTTTTTTGTGTGTTTATTACTACAAAAATTCGTAGAAGTATAATCTTGAAATCATAAATACACAAGAAAATTATTGTTTAAAGTGGTAACCTCATTTTAATCCAACCCTTCTGTTATATATAAATTTCATTTTTCACTCCTACATAAACGATAATTACACCGCCAGCTGTCACTATTGAGCGGAACTAAAAGAGTTATGTTACTCATGAACCAAAACACAGACTTAATTATTGTATAATACACGGTTTTTTTCTATTAAAAAAAAAACAACAACAACAACAAAAACGAACGGCATTTTTTCAACTAGTATTTCACGCACTAGTAGCATAAACGGCATAGTAATGTGAACAATTGAAGTATAGAAAAAACCATTCGATGTGCACAAACAGTTACTACACTTACAAATATTATACAAAACCATTTAAAAAATTGAGGATGCTAAAGTGAAAATAAAAACCTCGCAGTCCTTAAACCGATATTGTATTTTTTGAGGGCCCCCAATCAGAATAACAGAGTTTTTTTTTGATATCTAAAAATTCGTATTTGTAAAAAAGGTAACATCTTAATTCTAATGATAAATTAAAATTTATTTACAAGTCAGCGTTAATGACAGAAGAACAAAAACTGAATTAGTCTCATGACATATTTCCATGAATTAATTTAAAGTCGGGGTCTGAATAGCAAAACCCAGGTGTATAATTAAAACTTTGCAGCTATGAAAGTGATTATAAGTTTTTATTTTAATTAATTTTTTTTTTATGAGAGTTTAATAAGTTTATTTCCGGGTTTGTTAAAAAATTTATTTAGTTTTCATTAATCGATGACATACGAAACGCCTTCCGCCGGAGTATATCTGTCATAATCCAGCAGCAAAAAATTAATATTTAAAATATATAAAACTAGCTGGCCTGTTTAGTCAGAATCTGGACCTTGGGGGCTCAGGTCAGCCCAGGCGAATCCCGGAGCAAATTTAGGAGCTCCTCAGGGTCTCCCGGAGGCTATCTCATAGCCGCAGAGCTCGCTTCGCTCGCCATTTCCGATTTTCCAGAGGGACTGGCGCCCTGGACACCCGCAGAGCTTGCTTTGGTCGTCATTCCTATCTACCCAGAGGGCTCCATCCCCTGAACTTCCCGCTCTGTAGGTTATCCTGGTTGTGAGAATAACACTGATAAATAATAAAAAGTACACACACCTTTGACTACGAAAAATTCATAACTTGTTTCTTTACCGTGTTGACAGAAATATAATAATGAAGTAAAAGGATTAATTTATATTTTCCTTAACGAATATCTTGAATTTAAAAACTTCACCTCCTTGGGGGCGAAGAAGTAATGAATATTTTTAATATCTTAACCTTCAAGGGAACTAGGGTTTCGGTCGATGGCCCCTCTCTGGAATAACACTAATGTATCCTGCAAATTTGAAAGTAATCGGTCAGTTGATTGGATGCGATAACAAGCAGACAAACTTTATATATATATATATAAATTTCAGAATAACGGTGATCTGTTATATCGAGAGTGTATCTGATGCATGAAAAAGTTAGCCTCCAACCTACTAACAAAGACCCATTTTTAAAATTGAACGATTGTTTGCAGAGATATTAGAAAACCCGATTTGCACCTCCCAAAACAGCGCCCCAGGGACACTCCGTTTGTTACCAGTTGATGGTGATGATTGGTCTAGCCTCCCACGAGGTGCTCGCCTACCTCAACACTCTAGCCTCACACGCAGTCCCCACTAGAAACCCATTATTGTTAAACATAAATATTTTTAAGCTATTTCATATCACTTTATTTAAAGTAAATTTAATCCTATTATTTTTGTAATATTATTCATTCAATCGATTCAAATCATTCAGTTTAAACCCAGCTCACATACTCGTAGTCTTAGAAACTTACAGTTTATTAATTCAATTCACTGAAGTTTGTGCTTCAACCGCAAATCTCCACTACTACATATACATTAGAAATTTTTCGAAATTAAATTTATCTAAAAACCTTCCCAGTTATGTCAAGAAACATGGGTAAAATTTTGGTTACAATCGATCGAGTAGTTTTAATGTTATCCCGATAAAAAAAAAACCCTCTTCCTCTTCCTATAATAGTATAAATCTATAGAAAATATATCTTTATTATTTTATTGCAGTCTAGCCTGCGATAAAATTATGAATTAATAAGATAATACATATATTCAACACCTTTATGTAGTATTAGATTACGAATTTCAGCCTGCGGAGTATCACCGAAAAATAAAAAATGGTTATCTGGATTTAGATTTCTTACAGTTATTTATTTCTATCCATTAAATACATACTAAATCTAAATAAAACAGAATTACATCAAATGTAAATTTGAATGAAAACATTCAGTTATTTCTGTAATTTAGAGGAAAAATATCAAATTTCCCCCTCCCCCAAAAAAAAATCACGAAAAACTGTACTGAAAAGAAACAAAAAAAACCGGCCTGAGGAAATTTCAAGGCCCTCTTTAGCCTAGTCCCACAATTTCTGAAGAGGTTAATAGTATTTTTACCGAGATTGGGTTATCACACTGACCATTAGCATTAGCAGATTGACTGATTGATCATTTTTCATTCACTAACTTAAGTTGATTTAACCATCATATATATATACATATGTATATATAACTACAAGAATTATACTTTCTCCCGAAACCAATAAACCAACCGATAAAAATACAAAATTTCTACAGGAACGCCAACACCCAAAAAAGTTTGCTCAAATATAAAAAACTCAACAATTTTGTTTCAAAATTATCTCGAGTTATATTTTACTTTTTTATTATTATCTTGTCCGTTAAAAAGTTTTGCTAGAATGTAACCTGAGAAATACACTTATACATAAAAAAAACCGTTATTCTATGGGGAGGAAAATTCTCCGTTGAAATTAAATAAACAAAAAAAATATATATATTGAAGATTGTTGAAAATACTGTATGTTTTTTAATTTTTTGGAGAATTTTTGTTTGTAAAGCGCATCCTAAACCGTTAAATGTGAGCTATTATACGTTAGTTAAAAAGGGGTTGTTATTCCTCCCCTACTTAATATCGTAACTTATGACATAGCTGAAATCATTTCATCACATCCACCAATTTTAAATTTAAATCGGTTTGGCCATTCTTGTGAGGTATGCCTGAACAAACTCCACAAGACAGAAATCGATGTAATGAGCTAAAGTTTTTCATTTTTGTATTGAACATTCCGACGAAAAAAATATATTCAGACGACGTACAGACAAAATATTAGTTACTTAAATCCATATTCAACTATGCATACTATCGAGGAATTCCATTCCAAATACGTGTAGCAGTATAAAAAGAAATAATTATTGTACTATTGCATTTTCGTATGCTTCCTTAAAGCTCTAAAGATTTACATTTTAAAACGCCTATTTGTTCCAACACGACATTTAAAATAAGTTAACACTGGAGGTAAAGTTATTATTCGATATTATTTTAACGTGATTTTTTATTTTTTTGAAAAGGTAAAATAAAAAAAAAAAATAATAAAAAAAACTAAAAAGTAAACATATAATAAGCAGGTTATTACGTAGGTGATGTATTAATAGTAATTAACGTTAGACACGATCACAAAACACACTTGCCACGACTATTACAGTTTAGTTCTGACAATTAATTAATACTGCTTTCAATCGCTTTAATTGTTCTTCATACGCCCTTCTTAATTCAACAAAAGCGATCGAAATTTTAAGGTTACAGGGTCGAATTATAAACAATAAAATAATTTTAGATGCGATAAATAAAAAGGAAAGGAAACGGAACAATATATTTTTTAAATATTTTATAAATTCTATCGACATTCAACAAATGAGATTTATATTCTATGTATATTGTTCTCGCAAACTTATAATTACCCACAGTTTAAGATTAAAATGATTCGTTTTGAGCTAACAACATGCAAAAAGTAATAAAAAGAAAAAAATTCCCAAGGTTGCTTAATTTCATTTACGTAAGTAGATTTATTTACTAAATCAATGGAAACACACGGACAACTTTGTGAATACAGAAACATTTTCTTAAAAATTAAAGTTTT
>JAAAKQ030310723.1:7432-24376 GCA_010016005.3 Zanna intricata
ATATATATATATATATATATATATATATTACTTGTTACTTATATTCTATTTAAAACTTTAATATGGCTTGAATGGTCTGACAGATAGTATAAGCTACCATTGAGAAGGAATTTTTCACCCATCCAGTAGTGGTAAGAAGCATCAGTATCCAGCATTTTTAAATAAAATACACTTTTAAATCTCTACATAATCTGTGATATACCCAACCCCCTTACTTAAATTTTTCAGGTAGTAGCTTCTTGTTAAAATTATAGTAAATGTTTCAACTGGTAATTAAATTTTCAAAACCAGCACATCTCACGCCAATTGATATACAATGCTAAACTTTTTCACGAATATTTACTTCAACAATACTGTTAGTAATATTTACAATATAGTTTTGAATTTTCCTTAAAATTTCCTATAAGTTCAAAAGTTAGGTTGTAGTCTTTAATTTTTGTTTATTTATTCTCTAAAATTATTGCAATATAAATTTTGGATTTGGCCTGGATTCCTCTAACATTCTATGACAACAAAGTTGGTTTTTTCTTCAAACAACCAGTTAAAGTGGATTGATACACTTTCCATAATTATGTATATTTTGCAACAGTTGCAATAAAAGCTTGAATTCATATTTGAAATTAATTTCAGCTATATCTGAAACAAACAGAAAAAGATTTTAACTAAATATCTGTGAATAACTAACACATTAAATAGTTAGTTAACATTTATACAGCTGCTAAAAAAAAAACTAAATATGATACCTTGCCGGCCTCCGTGGTGCGAGTGGTACCGTCTCAGCCTTTCACCTAGAGGTCCTGGGTTCGAATCCTGGTCAGGCATGGCGTTTTCACACGCTACACATCATCCAATTCATCCTCTGAAGTATTACCTAACAATGGTTCTGGAGGTTAAAAAATATATATATATATATCTTACATCAGAATTTCCTTTTTCAAGTAAAGAATCTGAGTAAAGTCAGAATCATCCTTCAAATATTATGGTGGATAAAGGGGTTTTGGTTTTGTAGCTCATATTTCAAAAGTAATAAAATCATTTAATAAAAGTTTTTATGTGAAGAACAAACCTTTAAAATCTTTGTACCCGTTGTCATAACAATCACAAATTGAATTTCATTCACATACATGCTGGACTACGCAAATTTCATACAAATTTGTAAATGTAAAATCTGCAGATTTAATACTAATCATTTACTTATATAACAGGCTGACCACCCAATTAAAAGTTACTGGGGATGTTATTAAATCTTTAGCGTATGAAAAATACCACACTTGTCCAGTACTTTTACCTAGAACCTTACAAATAAAAGGCAGAGACTAGTTACCACCTCACCAAGGAGATTGGTGGAACATATTATTATAAATGAAATTATTATGAACGCCGCCATTGCATGGTAAAAATAATTATAAGCTGAATTAAATAAATATGCAGCATTTTGTTAAGCACACTAATTTAAAATGTTACGCCTGAATAATTATAATTACCATATTTTTATTATTTTTTGACTACGTAAGATAATTTTTTTAAATATTAATTTTTAGCTGATGTAAAATACTTTTATTTCATTGGTTTTTTATTTTTATTTTTTGCATATTAGGTTGAAGTGAACGTTAAATCGATGAACAAAGGAGACTGTTTCATACTGGATTCAGGAAGTGAAATATATGTTTACATTGGTCCAAATGCAAAGGGTACAGAAAAAGTAAAAGCTAATGCTGCTGCTAACATGATAAGAGATCAGGATCATGCTGGTCGTGCACATGTTACCATCGTCGGTAAGTTTTTTAATTATAGTTTTATTTGACATAAAAGATATAGAAATATTTTTAAACAAAATACACTTTTAAACCTACGATACACCCAAGCATATGTTTCTGGATGAAACTTCTTGTCAAAATTACAGGAAATGTTAACTGTTAATTCCCTGATTATTATTGCTTATTTACTACTAAGAGTTGTTTTTCAGTAAATATAATCATCTACTTGTGAATTTGATTCAATAGTACAACTTTAAAAGTGAACTTTTTTTAATTCACTTTTCGTCATAAACTGAAGCAGAACCTGTTCTCTAAAGTTTTGTAACCAATTTCTCAATAATTTTTGCCACCTCTATGAAATTTTAAATTAATTCATTGATGTGATAAACAAAAGTAGTGGGAATAAAATTTCAATTGATTGTAAACTTTCTTATTTCACTGAGAAAATTCATCTTGCTGTCGTTACATTATATTAAACTGTTAAAATGAAACATGATACATACTAAAACTTGTATTGAATTTATTTAATGGTATTTAGTAAAGATCAACATAATATTTTCCCCACTCATACCAATTTCCATATTCTGTACCTTCCTTATTCAAACATTTTATTTTATTTAATCTTTTTTCTTCAATCCTCAACCAAGTTAAATATTTACAGTTATTACGAGGTCCGATATGTAATATATAATTTTCAACCCCTTTCTTTTTAGAACAATATGTATAGTTACATTTATATTTTAATTTATTAGTACTTATCTTAAGAAAACATTGTATTTATCTTTTATCTCCTTTTTCAAGGAAGTAGCTAGGAATTCAGATTGGTAATTTTTTTTTAAATTACAGGTTATTTAACTTAATCATCGTTACATTATAAAACCTTTTATTAAAAATATTGATTTAATGAATATTGTTAGCTTACAATCTGAATTAGAATTAATATTACTTACTACTAGGGAAAAAAACAATTTTTAAAAGATAATGTTATAACAATACAAAAATTAAAAAACTTAATGTTTGAAAAATATTAGTGGTTTCACAAGGTGATATATATATTTAAATGAAATAGTGTTTATAAAATGCAGCAAAATAAAAATTAAGGAATTTCTTTAATCAAGAACTAAAAAAAAATTTACCTAAGCTATGCCTATACAGACTGTAAAATTACTCATTTTTCTCTTTATTACACTCATTGCATACTTTACTTGCACACTTCAGATATTCAGGCTTTCTATACTCATAAAATGATTTTCTTTTATGTGATCACATAAGTGACATGTCTTCTTTTTTCCAAGTCCATCATTTTCATCATTTTTAGTTATTACCGTTGGTCTGACCTGTAGAACTTGTCCCATATAAGCTCGAAGTTCATTAGATTTGAAAGTTTTGGATTCTTCACCCTTTGTGAGGTTGTACAAGAGCCTTAGCCAGTTTCTCATAAAAATTAACCTTGTTATTGTTTCATTATCATATTAGCTATAGTACAGTATGTAAGCATTTACAGCACTGATGTCTAAAATTCTAAAAATACAGCCGTTGGCCATCCACTAGTTCTTCAGCTGGAACAGTAGATGGCACATTTCTTATCTAAACTGCCTACACCACCTTTGTTACGATTATCAAAAGTATTTACTTCAGGTTTTCCTGTCCTTTCACAGCTTTTCTGGTGTATTGTGTATTGTAGAAAGAAAAATTACACTTTTACCTTTTTCTTTTTTTTTTTTTTTGTTATGAATCCATATGTTGAACTTCCTACAGGATGACATCTTTGAAGTTTGAACTCAGGTGGAATTTCCTGCTTGTTTTGACGCATTGTCCCAACAAATGTTAGTCCCCTATCAAACAGTAAATTAGCAATTTCTGTTGATGAATACCAGTTGTCAGGCTTGATGTTCCTGTTGCTGTACATTATATTCTTTGCTAGATGGATGATTGACTGAGTCAGTTTGGAATATTGTCTGTCAGCTTCATCAAGTATATGACTGTCGCTGTCTTTACTGACATAGATGTAATCATTGCTAAATATTGGGTCTGGGAATCAACGAGAGCTTGAATTTTTATTTCATATTTTCACGGCTTTTTTGGCATATAAATTCTAAATCTACATGACCTCTAAAGCCTACAAGCATTTCATCTATTGTAGCATAAGCTCTAATACAGTATCAATCTAGACAATTGCTCAAAAATCTTCAATATTTCAGAAACTGCGACCACTGGATTTTTTTGGATGCGTTGAGGACAGTCAGTTCAATCATCAAAGAAGAAGATGCGATAATAAATTTTCAGATCTGTTTCTACTCATGACGCAACGAAAAATATTGCGTCCTGTTCCATCTATAGTGCACATTATCCTTGTGTCTTCATAATTACATTGGTAGCGTTTGGATTGTTTCGCAAATTTCATACTATTTGAAGTTTTACATTAGTAAAGTGTGTGATTCTGCGTAATAGATCATGGTCAATAATTAGACCACATTTAAACTGGTTTTGGTTTCAAGCCTAAGGCACGCGCATGTTGCTTTTTTTTTGTCCTGGAAGTTGGACAATGATATTGTGCCATTGAGTTTTGAATAAAGAATAAAGTAATTAAAAAATAAACTATACAAAAAGAGGTACACTCACTACGAGGGGCATTACACTGAACCGACAAACATTAGAATATAGAAGAGTACAATACAATGACCGGTACAAGGGAACGCAGGTCGACTACATTACACTAACAAACACTGAAGGTCACAGCTAACAATGGTGATTGAAAGAAGAGAACATGTGCGAAAGGTACTCAGGTGGTGGGAGAGTTGAAATGGTTTATGTGTGAGGGACACCATTTCAGAATATTCGAGGGGTATGGCATACCTCACCCCTCGTGAGTTAAGTTATTTTTGCTATGATATGGCCTAATTAAAAAAAATAAATTTTTTCTAGCAAGGAAGAAATCAGAGCTCTTTTGAAGATGGAATATTTATCTGTTTTATAATTTCAAGTATTTAAATTTTATTTTCTTTAATTTTGTTTCTTGAAATTTTGGATAAATTAATTTGCCATCAAATTATTCACAAAAAAGTTTCATCAATAAAACAAATTCATACTGATTATCAATTAAGCATTATTATTAGTTTTGGAAAAATTGACATTTTTTCTGATTTTTTTTTTTCTTTTGTGTGTGTGTGTGTGTGTGTGTGTGTGTGTGTGTGTATTTTAGTAGTGCTGCTTTACATTATGTAATCAATTGAACAATTAGTAAATTACATTCTTTCAGTAGAATTTCCATTAAATTGATTAAATTATTTATCTTTCTTATCTTTTCTTGTTCATTTCATTAACTTATTCTTATTTCAACATTTTTATTATTTTTATGGGTGTTTGTTAAATATATTAACTGTATCTTTCTACTTTTTTTTTAAATTAATTTGTCAAAAATTTTTCTTTATGATTAGATTCATCCAGCACAGAAACTGAAGTACAGAAATTTTTCACTGAACTTGGCTCGGGAAGTCCAAGTCAGGTACCTGATGAAACAAATGGTGGAGATGACCAGGACTTTGAAAAAAAACAGGATGTAAGTTGTATCTTTTGCTGAAACTATATTTTTATATTAAAAAAATCAAAAATTAATATTTTACATTAAAAATTGTAGACATTTTAATGTATGAAAAATAACAGTTCTAAAATAAGTACTTCTGTTCAGATGAAAGGCAGCGATATTACCTTTCAGCCGCAATGGTCATTGAAGTGATAATGATTCAGTTAATGTATGAAATTCAGCAATACATATTACCTAAAATATATATTCATTTATTACTAACAGTCGTAAAATCAACTTAAAACATGTTGAAAGGAATACTCTTTAATTTGCTTTTAAACATTTAAATTTGAAAGTTATTGCTAATTAAAAAAGAGAGCTAAAAACACAGTTGTAGAACTTTTCAGTCGCACAGCTTTTTCTTTCCTGTCACACAGAAATTTAAAATATTTATCATTTTATTTAAGTATAAAATTTTACTTTTTGTTTATTTAATTCCATGATTCTAACTAAAGAACTCACATATACCATATTTCATTTGTGCAGGTGTGACACGGTACTAGCAGCCACTTTAAATACTTTTTTACATTTATTATAATATTATTGCTTTTTAAACCTTTAAATTTTAAAATTAATATCAATTAAAATAAAAATCATTAACTTCCTGAAGTTTAATTTATTGTCAACTTAAAAAAAATTAGCAAAGTTTAAAGAAAGATATAATAATGATATTCTTTCTTTTTTTTAGTTTAAAATGCGGATAGCCTTATGAAAAGAGAATAAATAAAAAAAAGAAATAAATATATTTAATAATGAGTAAGACTTAAATATATTTACAAAAATATGGGTCGAAATGAGAACTTATCATTTTTTTGAGATAATGAAATGATGAATTTATTGCTTCGAAAATGTTCTTTCTAGTTCAAAAACAATTTATTTTAACAATAGAACAGTTTTTGGAGTAAGTAACTGTTTAATTCCTAAATGTGCTTATTCTTTAACACACTTTTCTTTTTTTTATAAATGATCTGGAGTTCTCTTTATTATATTTTATTTCTTTATACAGCTGTCATTTATTAAATAGCAATAATTTGGAGTAATATATGTGTACTGAATAATAAATGTTTACTTTCTGTTGTAGTTACTTGTTTTATTAATTTTTTAATTTTTTTTTTTCAGGCAACTGTTACGTTGTACAAAGTATCAGATGCTGGCGGTAAACTTGTATCAGAAAAGATATCTCAGAAGCCTTTGAGTCAAAACATGTTGGTTACAGATGTAAGAATATACTTTTTTAATATATATATATATATATATGTCTTTGGGTTGTGGCAATTAAGACTGAGTCTCAGCTGCCTGGGTGGGAGACTCGGCATAGCCGAGTCATGTTGCTGCCCAGGTGGTTTGAGACGATGGTACCTCTCAGAGTTGAGTTTATACTTTACGGTGGGTCCGACTCTGGAAGACAGAGTAAAAAAAAAAAAAATATATATATACTATCTATTAAGTTCCTTTTCTATCATTACAGTCTTCATCTTTTTTTTTAATCATTTGCCACATTTTTTTTTTGTTTTATATAATAGTTTTAGAAAGATGTATCCAGTTTTAAACATTAAATCTTTTATCAAGTAACTTATTTAAAATTAGGTGCGTAGTTTATTTTTGTATAAGGTTCTTCAAATTGTTTTTAAATTATCTGGTTATCTTTTGGGTATGCTCTGTTGTTTTAATTACTTAGCTATCTTCCTCTAGGGCATTGTTTTTTATATCTGCACATGAAATATTATCAACTAATAGAAAGATTTAAGCAATTTTTTAAATATACAATTAAATTACATAAAATATTAATCTGATTTTGATTAGATTAAATCAAAAAATTGTATTACATTTTTATCTATTCAGTTTCTTTATGTGCTGTTTATATGGTGTGTAAAGGAAATGTCTGCATTTGTGAATGTTGGCTATAATTGCAATGAATTATATCTTCAATTAACCTCAGAAAATTGTACTTGTCCATATTTTCAAAATTTCCTATATTTTAGAACCATAAGTATTTGTTACAAAATTAACATTATATATATCATTTATCCTGAGATATTCTCATTTCCTTATATGAAAAACAGCTCCTGATTTAACGCACAATTGTGTATATATTATTAATAAAATACAGCTACCCTTAAATTTTTTAACATTCAGTTAAACTTACAAAAATTAAATTTAACAAATGCTCCCAGTTCAAAACTTTCTATTTTTTGGCAGATGACTCTCCCACACTGAGCACTCAGAGGCAATTCAAAATTTTTTAAATTGAAAGGTAGGTTTGTGAAACATAATTTTAGAAAAAATTGAAAATACTAGTTTGTTGATACTGGTGTTCTTTGGTGGTTGGGTTTTAATTAACTACACTTTTTGGGAGTGGTCAACTTGAGATTATACAAGACTACACTTCATTCACATTCATATATATCATCCTTATTCATCCTCTGAATTAATACCTTACGACGATAGTTCCAGAGGCTAAACAGAAAAAGAGAGAGAGAAAGCATTGAAAAACAACAATTTTGACATTTACCTATTTCTACAGTATATCTAAAGTAGCGGTCTTCCAAAAAATATGCTGCTAAAACTATTGACTGATTGTGCTGTTTACTGTTATAATGATATCTGTTTTCTTAATAACTGTGTTGAGCAGTTATTTATAAAGAAGTATAAACCGCTTTTGAAATTAGCTGTAAAAAACATTAAACATCTGCATTTTGGTTAGTATTGTTGTAGACCAACCATTTTTACACCAAAATTCTAGTTTTTCAGTTTTTTACTAGTATAATGTTTACAGCTTTTGTATCACTTCCCTGCTACCAGGTGCTTGTGGTGAGGAGGTGATCTCATATTGAAAATAAATTGTTTTGTAGAAAAAAACACTTGGTAAATTTTATTTCTTTATACAAGAGAAATGTATATTTCTCTTAAAAAGTTATTTAAGGGTTCCCATACTTTGTTAACGCTTTACATTGCTATATATTGGATTTAGGTTTTGTCTCAAGATGATATCAGAGCTTTTGTTCTGATTGATTTCTAAAGTGAACCAGCTGCTATAAACTCATGACTATTGTTATGTAATTTTTTTTTTTGTTTTTTTTTTATTTTTTATTGTAATAGTCAATTGCTTACTTTTAACAGATTTTAAGAAGCTGTTATATATTATTAAAATATTGTGATCTATTTTCTACAGAGTTTAATTAAAATAGTTTTGTTATATTATGATAATTCAATTAGTGTTTTTTTTTTTAAACTATACCTTTCACGCTTCAAAACACTAATTAGTAATATAAAAGATTCTCTTACTATTTTGGTATTTAATACAATCATTACTTCTCATTTAAACTAAAAAAATAATTTAAAAACAACAATGGGTTCCTGAAAAAAAAAATACATCAAGATTCAGACCGAAATTATTCACTTGTTTGTGTTAGGCTCTCTCAAAATATTGGAAATTTTTTTTCCGTAGTAGTTATTTGAGCCGATTAGTAGCAACCTGCTCAATAGATTTACTTAAAGGATAATACCACTGTATTTTACTCTTAATTAATTCTGAATGGTCTTATTCAAGAAAACTTGCATTATTTTGAAAATAAAACATTTAGAATTTTATAATATTGAAGTGTTTTCATTTGTTGAAGTATTTTTAGAATGAATCGATTCAAATAAAAATTGCTTTATGTAATAGAAAATATTTTAAATTGTATTATTTGATTTTACATGTCATTTATTTCTGCTTATTAGGATTGTTTCATCTTGGACACAGTTACATCTGGAATTTATGTATGGATTGGTAAAAAAGGAACTGTACAGGAAAAAGTTGAAGCCTTAAAGAAAGCACAATTGTTTCTTGCTGAAAAGAATTATCCAAGTTGGACAAAGGTTTGTAGTACTTTATCTTTATTAATCGTTGTAAAACTTTTATCTTTATTAATCGTTGTAAAACTTGTCGTAAAATTTTCTAAAAATGCTAGCCTATTTTGGTATTGTTTCAGTATGACTTAATTCTTATTAAAAACTAAAATCAATGTGTAACAGAAAGAAAAAATGCCTTTAAACAAATTCTTATTTATTTATTTGTTCTTATATAAATATACATATGCGCACGCACATGTGTGTGTGTGTGTGTGTGTGTTTTATATTTCCTTGATTACATTAACTAATTAAATAAACTTGCTTCATGATAATATCAATAAACTACTGGAATTGATAGAAGACAGTAAGAACGACTTGTTCTTATATGTAAAGCTACTTTGCTGTGGAACATTATGTTAATGAATTTTCTAGCACTGTTTTAATAACCCCTTCTTCATCAGCCTGTTAGCTTTCTTAATCTGAATAAGATTAAGATTCTTCCATTCTCCTTGTTACTTCTTCATACTCTATGCTGTCTGTTCTTTTAACTTCTCTGATCCCTCCACACTCATACGTCAAGTACCTTCAGTAATTTCTTCTCTTTTTCACTGCCTGTATGACACATTTATATAGATATTCATTTCAAATGTAACATTTCACAAGACAATTCTTCAAATCTAACTCCATCTTAGTACATAATAATTGCTTATTTCTATCTAACATATCCTTAGCCAAACTGTTTTTCTTCATTTTATTTTATTTTCACTTTCAGTTTTTTAATCAACTCTTAATCCAACTCTTATTATGGTACCTAACTACTTGAACTGTTTTAGTTGATTAATTCTTTTTTTTTATTTTATGTGCAAATTCATCGATTAATTGTCTTCTGATCTCATAACTTATTTTTGTAATGTTCATTTTTATCCTGTATTCTATCATAGTGTTACATGTTAATATTTTTTTAGCATTTGTTGAATATATTATAATGATTAAAAATATAAAGAAATGCTGTAAATACAATTCCAATTTTTTTTTTTTTTTGTTTGTTTAACTTCCGGAACCACAGTTAAGTATATCTTCAGAGTGATGAAATGAATGAATTGTAGCGTGTGTGAAAAATGCCATGCCTGACCGGCATTCGAACCCGGGACCTCCGGATGAAAGGCCGAGATGCTACCACTCGTTATGCCTTACGGTAGTTCTGGAGGCTAAACAGAAAAAAAGAGATTCCAATTTCTGTCTTCTATTTCTTATTGCAATTGTATTTTCAATTTTTATATTATAATAGAGGTAATGAACTTGCAAATAGTTAAAACCACAAGTAGTAATCTGCAAATAACGAGGTATTACTGCGAATGGGAAGAAAAAGTATCAAATAAGAATGGTCACTTTGAATAAATGAATTCTGCATTCTTTTTTAAAAGATGGATTTCTTTATTTTCTTGTTACTTACTTTTATTGACAGTTTTTTATAGTGTTTAATCGATTATATTTGGATAAACAATTGGCATGCTGTTACTCATTTAATCGATCCTGTGTTTTTATGCATTGTTATCAGTATATTACTATTAAAAAATATACAGTGTAGTCGCTTAATTATTAATTTATCTTTTCTATTGTGTTTAATTAATTATTTTGATTTATTACAATAATTTCAGGTGGTCAGAGTAGTTGAAGGTGCTGAACCTGCAGCATTCAGGGAATATTTTAATACTTGGCTACAACGTTCACCAAGTCCATCAAGAAAAAGCCCTGGTAAAAATTAAAAATAATTCAGATACACAGTAACACGCAAAGCACAAATGCTACTTCTATCAGTTATTATAATTATAAATGCATAGTGCTATTTCTTCTAAAAATGCTTTGTTACCACATTAATTGTTTGGATTTATTGTAAATTTTATAATTTGTAAAATATATATTTTTTAAATTGTATACTATATAGAACAAACAAAAGCACCGCTCTCTTCTATTTTTGTAGAGCTTATATTTTCTATTTTTATTAAATAAAAATTGTATTAAATTAATTTATTATGCTCAATTTTTATACTCCTTGTACAATTTCCCTTCTACCTTTATTGTGGTGTGTGAATTTCCTTATTTTTTTAATAATACTTTGTAAATTTATTATTATAGATTATTGGGTTTAAGGATTGTGAAATGCTATCAAATTGTATTTGGTGAACTATATAGCGTGACCAAGTTAATATTGCATGCAGAAAAATTTGAATTATTGTACAGATAGGTTCCAAACATCCTGGATGTGAAGTAATAAGTCGGTTGAATTTTAGAACGGTTTTATCATAGCATTGTAGTGATCAGGTCCAGATGCAATGTTAATTTATTCATGTACAAATATTTTTAACCATTGAGAAATGCAACAGTAGTTGTATTGTAAGTACAGCGGGAAAGAATGAGCAACCCCTTTTATACCTGTGATCATTTTAATACAGTATACATTTAATTTATTCCTGTTTGCTTTCTGGAAATGCTAAAATCTCAGTTGGATTCAAGAAATTCCTATATTTTACATAATAATTTAGAAAACACATACATTTTCTGCACTGCTTTTAAAATGTTTTTTTGCTTTTATATTTTTTAACTGAAAAACATTTCAGTCGGCAAATATTTTTGTAATGGTATATTTTTCTTCTGAATTAAATGAATACAACTAAAAAAAATAAAATTATTATATGAAAAATCCCTAAAAATTTTACAAAAATAATGAAAAGCAAAAAAAATTTTTTTTTTACTTTAAACACTTGGTTTAGTTACTATTGTAAATATATATCTGATGTAAAAGGCAGTTAGTTGTGAACCATTACATCATATCCTTCTATTTGTTTTATTTTTTCCCTAGTAGATCTTTATCAATTACATTGTTGGTTTATGTTTCATAATGAATTTCTCAAAGAAATGGGTAAAAAAAAAATCAAGTCAAGAGAACCAATGATAAAGTACATGGATTAAAGCTTTCCCAATGTTATTTCATTGATAACAATAATTTCCTATGCAAGAAAATAAAAAAAAAAATTTTTGTAGCAAACTACAATAAAAGAATGACTGAAATCATTATGTTTAGTTATTAAAAAATGTGTAGAATTTTTTTCAGATCTGTTATCTAATCACTGTTACCACATGAGTGGAGAGGAAGTTCCTTTATACTAGCTGTGAAATTATTAGGATAGTAGGAGCTTACCTTCGGTGGATCTAAAACATCGATGTAGGTTCCACCATGTTCAAAGCACAACCGTATGTGCCTCCATGTCCAGTTGTTCATTCACAACAACATATCACAGTTGATAATTTCAAATGCTGACCAAACAACATCTTGAAGCTGCTCTTTGTTGATGTATCTGTGTTTTCGAAATGTTTGTTAGCTTGTGTGTGGGCCGATGAACATACACACACTGGTAAAACATTGAATAACATTATGAATGATTTCTTTCTGAATTTTGGGAAATCATTGCTGTCATGGCAAACGTTACTGGCATTGGAGAAGAAGGGTTTTGCAGCAGAAATTGTTCTTGATGCAGCATGCAATGGGAGGCTGAGCACTTGAGCTGAGACATGTGCTGCTGCAGAGGTTTTGATTCAATGATCACTGATAAAATCAACTCACGAATGTTCTGCAGGGTTAGGCATTCAAAGATCAACAAAGCAAGACCACATGCGAAAGTACTTGTTTCATCCAGCCACAGTTAATGAGTTGCATGAAAATAACCTTGATTGACCTATTTATGCATGTCAGTTATTGCTTGAATGCTTTCCAAGAGCAAATCATAAAAAGAACATCATGTTCTCAGACAAGTGTGCAATTTTTTTGAAGCTCTTGTAACTGAAATGTTTTTTTCTGGGCGAAAGAAATCTCATCTTCTAAAGAAATCGAAGTACCATTAGCCTCATGTTATGATTTGAGCTGGGATGACAGCTGAACATCTCCTTGGTCCTTACTTTTTTTTTCAAATTTGAAATGAAATTTCAAATGAGATCTCCAAATAAAATTTTTCCAAATCGATGCATCGGATATCAGTCAGAAAAGTTACCACCTCCATTTTCTTGGCCTGCAAGAAGTTTAACTCATTGCATTTGTGAATGTACTCTGGATTTTGTAAAAGAAGAGATCTGAAAATGCAGATATTTCAACAATGAGGAGCCCAAGACGCTGTTAAGTCAGCTTTTGAAATGATCACTCCTGATATGTTGTTGCGGATAAACAATCGAACATGGAGCCGCGTACAGCTGTGTTTTGAACATGATGGAATCTACACAGACATTGTATATCCATAGAAAATTCTATTCTAATATTCATTAATAATAATGAACTCTATTCTAATAATTTCATAACTAGTGTAAAGGGACTTCCCGCCTACCTATAGATGATATAGTTCATTTTATCGATTTTTCAAAGAAAAATATGGTATTACTTTCAGCCCCACAGTGGGATTGTAGGATGAAACTGGATTTTCTTTACATTTTGAGGTATGATTCACTTAAAATGTAATTTCTTTATGTATGTATGTATATATATATATATATATATATATATATATAAAAATAGAACTATGTGTAAAGTTATAGATTAAAAATCTCCAAAACTAACAAATCGATTTCATTGAAATTTAGATATGCTGTAGTAATGTATTTGAAGTGCATGTGAAAATCCGATGAAGATTGGTTGAGTTTTTCTTCAGTTTCACTCAATTTAAGTCGACAACAGACATGAGGTTATGTTTACTGTGTAGTGGCGTATTTTTCATATGTGCTTATTCAGTGAGTAACAGTGATTGGTGACTCACTTGATGCATGTGTGTAAGACCTACTTGTTAATTGAACCCATGTAGTGTGTTGTACTTTGAAGATCAGTGTGTTTTTGGTTGCAAAAGAATGAGAGCATCAGAAACAAAGAGTGTGTCTTCTTGCGCAGATTTACACAAGAGTTTTTTTTCTTTAGTTTAATAAGAATGACTAGGTCCAGTCAAATATGAACTAAAATTTTACCAAACTTCAATTAATTATTTATTTTTCAATTATATTTAAATAACTGTTCTAATTACACTTTTCTATCACATCTATATACTTTTCCCAGTGGAGTAGTTGTTATTTTATTTCAGTTTCATAAAATGATATGGGACATATTAAAAGACTATTATGTAGCAGAAAGTCTTCCACTTATTCGCCATTTGGAACTGTTTTGTTCCTAATACTTTTGCAGTTCATACAATGATCGTCATTGGATGGCAGATTAAACCTGTAAGAAAAATGTTCCACAGTATGGAAAAAATTGAGATATACAATTTCTCAGTAATACTAAAAAAAAAACCAATGGCAAGAATCTTGCCTGAGTGGTTTCATTTTGTGGACACTATTTCAAAATTCAACCATTTTTTTTTGATAGTGTAGTATTTTTTAATGCTCTTACAACTCATTACAGATAAAATTCACTTAAAAATGCATTTCCCTTAAAGAAAGTAAAAGATTTCAGTCCATGAAACATTTTGATAAGTTTTAATGGATGGAACCCTTTGAATGGAGATTTTTCTAAACTTCCGACTTATTTTTAATATATTTCCTCACTACCCTTACTTATCTCAGTTTTCTTTTTATAATTAAATTCATCCATTTTTACGTGCTATTTCCATTCAGTAAGGTGATAAAGAATGTTTTTGGGTAATGTGTATGAATGAAATTATATTCGAGGTCTGTAAATATAGTAATGAGACTGGTTTGGAAAAACATTTTATTTACAGTCCAAATATACATGGATTCTATTACCTTCAAAATAATTCCCTGGGAAAACCACGCAATGCTTCAAACGGAAACGCAATGTTTCCCACTCTTCATAGCGGTGTTGGAACTCAGAAAGCAAAATATCTTTCAGATGGTCAGTTGCATCTTTTTTATGTTTTCTACTGTTCAATGGCGTCTTTGAGATGTTTTTTTTAAAGTCTGCAACAGGAAAAAGTCTTAGGGACTCAAGTCGAGTGAATAAGGTATTGAGGAACCTCAGGAATGTTTTTTTTTTTCAAAAACTCACTAATTGAAAGTGCTGTCTGACAAGATGCATTGTCATGATTCAGCATTCAATAATCTTTGATGGCTGGTGTCACAATTCATTTGTCAAAAAGTTGACAAATGATAGATTATTTGCAGAAAAAGTTCTTTAAACCATGAAAAACAGAATTTATAATGAATATTAGAAATAAATGGAAATCTATAAAAGTTAACTATGGTAAATTAAAATGGGTGAAATATTTAAATAACTAAGAAGTAATACAGCATAATGTCCTGATCAGAAGTGAAAGGAATAAAATGGAACTAGCATACAAAATAATATATATATATAAAACAAGAAATTATTTTCCTTTAATGTAAAATTTAGGTACTATAACACAACCATTAAACCAGAATACCTAGATGCTGCAGAAACAATGATGAGAGTCAATGAAGAATTGAGTCTTCTTTGAAAATATAGTTTAAAACAAAAGAAAAATTTTAGAAAGGTTTCAGAAGCTAACCTTAAAAATAACCTCAATATCTTCAAATTAATGTAATTTACCAAAAATTTGAAAAAATAATGAACTGTATAAGAAAAAAAATTAGCCTTTTATGGACATATTAAAATAATGAAGGACAACAGATTAACAAAAAGAATATTTATAATTATCTTTCTAAATTAAAAATCTATAATAACTGATTTCAATAAATCGAAAAAGATCTAAAGGAATTAAATATTAAAGAAGAAATTTTTACTGAAATACTTTCAGAAGTAAAATAAAAGAATTCAAGAGTTTTAAGAAAAAACCAAGAGGAAAAAGGGAAAAGAAAATTTTACAAAAAGAGAGAGACAATGTTAGTCAAAGAATGAAAAATTACTAGCAGAAAATGAAATAAAATGCAAAGTAAAATATTATGCAGTCTATAGATGGTACAAATAATAAAAGTACTTAAATCAAACATTTTTAAATTGAAATTTCTTTATGTTTATAAAATCAGTTAATGACTAATAAAAATTAGTAAATAAAAGAATTTCATAAAATAAAAATTGAAGTAAAGAAGGACTCTGGCATAATGAGATAAATAAATTAATTCATCAAATTGAATTCAAATGGTATGGTTTAGCTGTAAACTTGCTGCATTAAAAGCCTCTGCAGTAGAAACATTAAAATTTAAAAATATATACACAACTCTACGTAAACAGTCATAATTTGAATGCTAAACAGATTAATAAATTAAAAAAAAAAAAATACATCTCAAGAATTTATAACAAAGGAGCTTGCTTATTTCTACAAAGTAAAACATGGAAAATACTTGTAAGACTCTAAAAACATTTATATCAGTATAACCAATAGAAGTTTTCAAAACTGTTGTCAGTAACATTTACAAGCGTATCAGTACAAATAAAAAACACTGATTAAATAGTTAACAATAATAGAAATACATTTCTTCTAAGATGGGAGGTTTAACAATATTAGAAATTAAATAACACACTTAAACGGCATACTCTTGAAAATTTATCTGTTGCAAAATATAATAATAATGAAAACATAATAAATTAACGACTAAATTTGACTAAGACATCTGAATCAGAGAAATAATAAATTTAATTATTCATTTTAAATTTAAGTTGCATTTAAACCACTAAATCCTTAGTTATAACCACTATACACTTGTAATTCTAGTGTTAAAATTTCTTCCTCTAAAAATTAATGATTTTAATAGAATTACTCATCTGATGTGATGAGTAAGTTTATTATTTTTGAAAAGGAG
>JAAAKQ030310724.1:0-10029 GCA_010016005.3 Zanna intricata
CCAAAGAACACCAGTATCCACGATCTAGTATTCAAATTTGTATAAAAATTTTTATCTTTACTAGGATTTGAACCTTAAAACTCTCGACTTTGAAATCAGCTGATTTGCGATGTCTTGTTAACCACTAGACCAATATGTGATAATCATAATATGTGACTATTACATGATTTAATTCTTTGTCTAGCACTCTTTTCTATTGTGCTGGAATCCCTGTTACATCCTTAACACAATTTTTCACATCACTTTTAAATGTTTACAAGATTTTGTAAAAGCGATGTGTATGGCTTGGAAAGGTAATTTACAATTACAAGTGAAGTAAAAAAACAGTATTCTTTGTTATTCATATTTGCATTACGCAATCAATAATTGCTGATGGTGAATGGAAATTTTTCTTTTTGGCTAATCCCCCAGGTATGTAATACAGTACTATAGGAATCATACTTGTGAAAAAGTTGCTAAAGTCAAAATTTATTTTTATGCGATTTAACAGTCTCAACTCCAGAATATATTAAAAAAATATGTAATTAAATGTTCTAAGCATCCTTTCTCTTTTGCTTTTAATTGCAGCCTTTAAGCTTCAATTATGTAACTTCAGCTTATAAAAAATTGGAACTTTATCAATACTGTATTGAAAATTATTGAAAGACATTTAGGAAATAGTGTAAAAGATGATAATATTTTAATTAATCACTCTCTAAATTATAATGGATCAGCAGATTATTCTGGTTACAGAAAAATAAATAGTGTAATCCTATTGTGACAGTATGATGCACATACTGTATTTATTTAATAAATATATATTTATTTTAGTTAAAAATTCTTTTAGTGAGTTTTGGGCTACAAGACAAGATTTCACAAAGGAATAATAAGCTCTAGGTAGTTTAATATAATTTTTTCATTTTATATTAGTTAGAATTTCAATGCCCGTCACTCTAAATGCAGAAACCCTGTCTTTGCTTTTTATTTATGGACTGCGTGATTCACAGTACATAGACAAAGAGTTTGATACCTTATTCATAAAAACTCAATTTTTTTTTTATATTTCAAAACAATATTCAATTCATACTCATTCCTTAAATTTAAATATATTTCTTCTTTTGCTTTATCCAAATATAATTTTTTTAGCTATTTCTGTGTTCCTATATATTGTACATAGTTTAACAATATAGTTTTTTATTTATTTTTTTTTATTCTTAAAAGCTTAAAGCTGATTTCCGAGTTACAGTTACTATTTTTGTTATAAAAATTAAAAAAAAATAATTGGTTGTAAATAATAAGCTGTCTTCCACTTTGAAGAATGGGTCTTCATCTCTGCGGCTCTGGATTGCAGTCATAGACTACATTGTTTCATAATGTGTTATACTGCATGGGAACCCCTGTTCCCCCACCTGCCGACGAATCATAATATATTCTATATCTGCATCTCTATACTGGTAGTGTTCTACCAATATAATGGAGGTTCTCCATTCCTGTATCACCCGCCTTAAATCCTTGCTCTCTAGATGAACTCACTCTTTTTCTGTTTAGCCTCTGGAATCACCGTAAGGTATTACTTCAGAGGATGATATGTATGAATGTGAATGAAGTGTAGTGTTGTACAATCTCAGATCAACCATTTCTGAGAAGTGTGGTTCTAGATACTCTGTCCAGCTCCACTTGAATGGATCAAATCCACAAAGATCACTTTTGTCATGGAGTATTTCCATGACTCTGCCATTTATTACAGCCAGGCACCGTCTGGGAATCAAATTCAAAATCTTCATTTGATAATGCTTCTGTTAGAATATCATTAAAAATCCGCTCCTCAGCAGTCAATTTGTGAGGGCTGTGAACCAAGAAGAGAGGCAGAGATATCTCTGTCAAGGCGTTGAGGCCATTTTAGATCTAATTTAGTTGAATCTCATACTGGATAATATATTTACCCAGCTCGAAGCCCAGGTTTTGCTTAAGCTTCATCATGACTAAGGTCAACTGGTTGGTCAAATCTTTTAGACCTCCTAGCCCCATAAGTAAGCATAAGTAGGAAATATTCACTTACTGAAAATCATTCATAAAAAAGTATATCCACAACCAAGTTTAGGAATAAATAGGAAATGTTCACCTACTGAAAATGAATAAAAAAAGTAATCCGTAACCAAAAATGTTGAGAATTTGTACACTTGTCCAATAATATCCAATGCACAAATCCAAAAAATTAAGCTGAAAATCAGACAAAATGCGTCAAAACAGTAGAGCTTAGAACAGAACATGTATACATCATAACGCCAACAAAACTTTTTATCTGATTGGCATTTTATAACAAATCAATAGTGACTAGTTTTTGATATACCTTTTCCTCATCCATTAGTTGTCAATTTGGAATGAACTTCATTTTTTTAACTACGAAGTTAGTAAGTCTAATAATAGTATAATATTTTATATTATATATTACACTATGTGTTATTATAGTATAATAAAGTATAACAGTTTCAGCTCTTCATGCTCAATTTATTTGTTAGAATCGTTTAAATTGATCCTAATGAGATAAACCATTCCAAGATGAATGGCAGATGGTGATTTCTCAAATTGTTCTTTGAATTTTTCTGATCATGTCACCATTTAGCGTAGTAAGGAAAATTCTTCAAGTTCAGCACTCATTCTGCCCTCTTTAATTTTTTTCACACTCAAAAACATGTATGACATTGTCTCACATCCATTACAACAGCGTTAGTAACATATGCTAAGTTTTCAATGTAATTTTCCTATTATGGAAATTATACTGATTTTGATAGTAATTTACTGAATTTGATGTGCACATAAATTGTTACATATTCTCATTAATAATGCATTTGTGTTTAGACGCAAAACATATCTTCACTCAAAGACTTGTAACAGTTAGCTGATGTAAACTGACTCGACATTGTAATTTGACCACCCTCTCAAAATACTTAAAAGTCGATTGCCATAATACACATGTTCCCAAAACTTGACCAGACAGCAGTAAAATCAATACTGATTTTTTTTTTTTTATGATGGCCATTTGAGTTTCAAATTGTTTTGGTTTTATAAACTAGAAAGTGGCATTTGTTTCTGCTATTTAATATCTTCAATTGATAGTGTTATATAACCTTTGTTTCAAAGTGTTGCAGTCATTCTCTGAAGGAGGGGTTGATAGAATAAGGCCTGGCAAACTAGTAGCTTTCTTGTATTGTCTGGGGCTACCCACTCTGTTGTCAGGCTCTAACAACACATTCTGGCCTGATGACTCATGCAAACCACAAGTAATCATATTCCAAGAAAAAGAGGCACAGCTGCCTATTGATTCCAAATCAAGAGAACTGCACTAGATATGTAGAGACTTTCAGTATATTATACAAATCAACCCATCATAATTCTTAACTCTTCATCTCTCCATAATTGTAACTCTTACGAGATGAATCATTTCATAAGAAATATATATAAAAGCATTTTTGATAAGGAAATTCAAAAATTCAATTCAAATAATTCATTAACATATTGACCACTGCTGTGTTAATATAATTTAATATTTAATGACATATAAATCATCAAAACACAGTAAATATATAAGTTAAACTTATATAAATTCCAAGAATTGATTTTCACAGGATCCTGCAACTTCAGTTATTTTTAAATTCTAAAATGACATTAAGATATTTTATAACTTGTTGAAACTCTTTACCTTTTTAAGAATGTTAAAATTTATCATGAACAAATATGCAGATTCTGCTTTCCAGTATTGGAATCTTTCTACTGGAATAAATCTGTTTATATCTTTTTATTGGAATGAATATAAGAACAATATAAACCAGTACTGGACAGCAGAATCTGTGTTTCATAATAAATTTCATGATGAGTAATCATGATTGGCAATATTGATTGGTTCATGTATTCACCGTAGCTTTAAATGGTCTGTTGGACATGTACCGCCACATTGACATCAATTCACTGTTGTTTGTCTTTGTGAGACAGTTTGTTCAAATAAGTATGGCAATAATAGATCCCACCAATTATGAAGTTCAATCAGTTTTTAGATTTCTAAATGCAAATACAATGCTGCTGAGATTCACCATCAGTTGTATGAAACATATGGGCCTATCTCAATAAGTGAAGGAAAAGTGAAGCAATGGTATTATGAGTTTAAGAAAGGCCATTCAAATGTTCACTACAAACAGAGAATTTGGACTGATGATCTCATTGAACATGTGAATGAAATAGTGAAAGAAAATGGTCACTTTACGATTAGTATCTTTCTCTATAATTTCCAGAAGTTTCACGGACAATATTGTTGATAATCATGACACTCTAGGCTATCATAGATTATATGCATAGTGGCTGCCGAAAATGTTGATAAGTGCTCAAAAAGATTACATAATGTTATTTACATGTGCTTTTCTCGTTTGCTTTAACCACAAGGGAGACAAATCTTTCTCCCTTATCATCACTGCGACAAAACATGGATTCATATAACAGTGCTGAGATTAAATAACAGTCCTTCAGGTTCACCTAAACTGAAAAAATTCAAACAAGACCAGTCTTCAAGGAAAATCTTGGCAACTGTATTTTGGGATCTAAAGGTTGTACTTTTGATTAATGGACCTGGAACATCCATCACAAGTGTACTGTGAAACACTTTCTAAACTGTGTTAGGCCATTCAAAATCAAGGGGAATGCTGAAATCAGGAATTGTTCTTCTTCATGATAATGAATTGCTCACACTCAGCTACTACCATCTCTTCCTACACCTCAAAAACTGGCTCAAATCAATATTTGAAACCATTAATACATTTTTCATTTTCTCAACTGTTCTCATTTTGTTACAATCTGCCCTTACTTTTGAACTGCACCTCATACTTAGCTATGGGTTATTTTGTTTAATATTACTCAAACTATTAAATTTTTATCTTTTTTTCAGTTAAGAAAAATACCCATTAAAAGAAGAAGATAATGGATTTCAAAATTATGCAACTGGTAAGAATGGCTTCATTAATAATTAAGGATGAGTAATAATATTATTTTGTTTCTGTTGTGGTGGCATAACAATAAATACAAATGCAAGTTTGTCATCTTTGTATCTACAACCTGTTTAAATTTTTTTTTTAATTTTCATTGTGTGTGTAAGTAAATTGATATTTGTTTATTATTGTCTCTATATTTATATCTACTTTGTAAATTAGGTTATGCTAAACTAATCAAATTTTTTTTCATGTTCAAAAATGCTGGTCAATTTATGTAATGTGATTATAAATGCTATTTTATGAGTATAATATTGATGGTCTTAATGCTGAATTATCCAATTACTTGTATTTTTATTTTTTTAAGTTTGTACCTATATGCCATACAATAAAAAGTATTTCATATAAACTTGTCTGTTTCAGATAAATAAAGTTTTATTGAAATACTGTATCAGTTTTGTTTTATATTTTACATATTTAGACTTACTTTTTATAAACTTATTCATTAAACTCTCTCTAGAAATTATGAGACTTTGTAATTGGTGAGGGAGCTTTAGATAGCATACAATCTTACTATCATAATGGGTAACTATTATTGAAAAGCCAGACTTGGGAATAATTTCTGATATGGAGTACCCTGTTTACTTGTTGCTTGGATTGGTGTATATACAACTGTTCCAATGACTGTTGTTAGTGGTTTAAAAATAAGACTAATAGGCTAGATCACTGGATCTCAAAGTAGATTCTGCAAAGTCCAAGGTAATCTACACCCACTCTGAAAATTTTTAAAGATGTAATTTGTGCATCTTCTACTTTTGTTGATTGTTGATGTTACAAGTTGTATCTTCAAGTAGATGGAACAGAATTTGTTTTATATTAAGTATCAAAATTGTCTATTGTGTAGAAAGTGAGGATATTTTTTGTTTCTTCACTGTACAAATGCTCACTGCTCAGGAGTTTTATGATGCATGAAATTGCACTACTGCTGTGTCTTGTCTACACCTTATTGCAAAGTTTTAGTAGGAGATAGTAATTTTTTCTGGAGTTTTAAAAACATTTTGAATAAAGTTAAATTTTTATAATCAAAATTAGACAGTGTGTTAAATTGTAAATAAATACTGCAGTTATATTTTCTATACTATATCACAATTTACAGCTTGATTTGCTATGTTATTAGCCTAATATGAGGTAGATCATTGATTAAAATCTGATAAGGTAAATTGTTGAAAATGTAAATTTAGTAGTTGAAGGAAATATATTTGGTTTCTACCATGAAGGTAGACCCTGTAAAGAGTTTTAGTTTTCTAGAGAGATTTTTCAGAGAATATCATGTATAGCACTGAACATGAAATAGACTCATTACTTCAAATACAGAGAATCTCTGGTTGTCATGTCCCTATGCTTAAAGTCTGCCCTGAATGATGCATTAAAATTATAAATTTTATCTAAGCTCTTAATTCACAAATCTTTCAGACAAGATTTGAAAAAATAGGAAGCAAACACACACTCAAACACAAAACAGCTTTTTCCCATGGAAATTCACTTCATACTTTTTTATAGCTTTAGAGCTGCATGATGAGAAGGTGCACTTATTTATTTAGAACAAGTAGTTATGACTTCTCTCTTTATCTGTTTAGCCTCCAGAACTACCATAAGGTATTACTTCAGAGGATGAATGAAGATGATGTGTATGAATGTGAACAAAGTATAGTCTTGTACAATCTCAGATCCTCAGAAGTGTAGTTAATTGAAATCCAACCACCAAAGAACACCGATATCCACGATCTAGTATTCAAACCAGTACAAAAATGTTTATCTTTACTAGGATTTGAACCTTAGAGAGTTCTAAGGTTCAACTGAAAAATCAACTGATTTGCAATGTCGGGTTAACCACTAGACCAACCCGGTGGGTAAGTAGTTATGACTGCTTAACTTGGGCTTCCAATGAAGAAATGTTTTTCTTTTGTAAATTCAAACAAAAATTAAACCTACAATTATAAAACTACAATAATTGGTAATGCAAATGGAAAAGACACTACTATTCCTTTACAATCCTTCAGAAATTCATTTATTCATCCATTGAAGAGCTCTTTAAATATGTCAAAAGAAAAAAGAAAAGAACATTAGAAAAGATTTATCAAATCTTCTATTAATGCAGAAACATATAAAATGATAAATATTACAGATATACATCAAGCTGAGCTAGGCCATTAATTTTATCTTGTGATAGTTCTAGGAAAAATTTATTTCATTACTCAGCTACTTCAGGTTTGGTATCACATGCCTGATAAGAATATAAAGTTCCTTTAAAAAAAAGTTTGATGTCTTCTCTTATAAGTTATTTGTGTAAAGAAGCCTTTTCTGTTCTTTGTCGTTAAAATTATGAAATGAAATTATCTTATTGTGGAAACAGACAAAAGGATAACAATGAGACTAAAATCATTCTTGATTTTACTAATACAAAGTCTCATTTTCTCTTGTGATTGGTTTCAGCAATTTTAAATATACAAATGCAACTAATTATTTTTTTATCTATTGTTTTATAATTATTACATTATATAAAAAAATATTAGATTTTGTCATTATATGATCATTGTTATTCCTTTTATATTTTTCATTTGTGTATTGTAACATTATTAAAAATAAGATTGATGATTATTTCTTATTAAAATAATCAATGATGCTTTATACATATTCTCCAGAGTTTGTTTATTTATTCCTTGATATTTGTACTATTAATTTCCAGGGGTTCTCAAATCAGACATCTCATCATTAAGGGACCAGCAATATCAAGAATGTGATTATCATAGGGCTAGATAATTTAAAATGAGAAATTAGTAGGTTAGGATTTGATAACGTATAAATTAACAAGTTAAAATGGGAAGAAAATCATAATTTTTGGTGAATAGATTATAAAATATTTAATACAGAATCAGATAACAAGAACAAGGGGGAGAGTTAAAAATACAGATGTTCACTTTATAGAATAACTATGAATCATTTTTTCACAGATATAAGAATAC
This sequence comes from Zanna intricata, assembly GCA_010016005.3. Lineage (NCBI taxonomy): Eukaryota > Metazoa > Arthropoda > Insecta > Hemiptera > Fulgoridae > Zanna > Zanna intricata. The sequence goes on from JAAAKQ030310724.1 coordinate 7,976, forward strand.
ACTGAAGCATATCATACAACACTCATTAGAATCATACTTTAAAAATCGCTTCTCACATATAGCACAAATATATAAATATATTAACAATAACATGTACATTTTGCACACAATATATATTAACCAAGTTGTCAGCATACCTGAAAAGTGTAAAAGTTAAAATCCCAATAAACTGGACAAACAAAAAGTCCTGGACTAAACAGTAAAATACCTTGACGGTTTCCTTCTCACCATTACCCTTTTACTTTTATTTATTTTTTCTTCCCCATTATCAGATCTGTGGGTGTAAGTTGACCTTGTCGGATTTCCATGTTTAGAATGCTGAGAGCTTAACAGAGAGCCTGTATAGTAAGCCAATCCTTATATCTGGATCTCCATACATCCAATGCACTATTTGACTATTGACTGTAATTCAAAGTAGTTCCTAGTCTTTTTAAACAGGCGCCATCAATAGCAGTGTCACTATAACTCCACTAAAATAGAACTACATAATTATATCTGAAAATATCTGGAAGAATAGTTTTCACATAATTTTTGAAATTAAATCATGAAGTGCTGCCTAACGAGCACAGGTTTATAATACTACTTGATTAAAGACAGTATGTGTACGCTACAACTATTGTTTATTACAATAAATGAATAAATTCACATGTTGTATTCATTAGTTACTAATTAAATCCTGCATTTTATATAATATTAAAATAATAATTTATTACTTAATTAGATACTGAAATAGGTATGTTATGCAGTATTATACAGACTAATCGGCTGTTACTGATTACTGTTTAGTGATTAGCTGATTAGTGAATTTAGTTATACTTTTATAACTGTATAAAATATCCAAGCCAAACACACACAAGAGTGATGTCTATTGTTTATGCTACGATCTTTGCCTGTTGTTCTGGGAGTAGCAAACAACTGTACGCTGGCCTTGGCTGAGTCATACATAAGAAAAATTTCTTTATTCTGGTTTGTTAAAATAATAACCGAATGATGTGTCACTGTAAACATTCAGATGACACATTAAATCTCTATTTATACAAACTTTTCCTGAATCATTCAAACTAACTTATTTTTATAAATGATTCCCTTCTAATTTATGCTGTATTTGCAGTTAAAACGTGTCCAGTTAATTATGTGTATCCAAAGAGTAAGGCTATCATCTGATAATAGCATTCTTTGAGTTCAGTTCTTGAAAGTAGTTGAAATCTTAAGTAAAATTTTAAACATAATTTATTTGTATTAAATTAATCAATTTTTGTTGGCTCTATTCTTATGGAAGCATATTGATTTTTACTATTTTGCATATTATATCTAATTTACTGACATAACAGAGAGCATGTTTTTAAAAGACTTCACCGCCAAGGGAAAGACATTATACACAATGTTAATTATATGGCAGGAGAAGCTGCAGTTGGAAATGTTTGTTAGTGACCCCAAAAAGTTATCAACTATATTGCATGTGCCACAAAAGTCTCAAAAAGAGCAATGTAACGAATTACTGGTGAAATAGCTTTGGAAAAAATTCAGTTATACGTGCAAATGAATAAAATGCAAAAAGGAAGTGACAAATTCAGACAGTTTTGGTTGGAATGCCATATGATGTAAAGTGTTAAAATTTTACTTAAACAAGAACTGCTTGCCTTCACTCAGGAAACTTGCCGCAAAACTAAACTGCCCATTAAATGTGATGGGCTACTGCCCATCATGTTTAATGGGCAGTAGCTTACTGACATTTTTGTTAAGTATGGACTTAAATGGAAGAGAATGAGAGATAACAGGACAATTCTTATTGAAAAACATGATATTCAGTATAAACAGTTTCTGTACTTGAATAAAGTTGAAGGAAAACCAATCGTCTCCGTCAATGAGACTTATATTTTAAGTTCTCATTGCCAACAGAAATACTGGCAACCTTCAAATGCATCTGAGTGTTTTGCTGTACCAATTTCAAAAGGAGAAAGGATAATAATTACACCACTGCAACATTTTTTATGTTTTGATGCTTTTATGTTATTTTCAAAGTATTTTCATTACTGAATCCAAATATGGAGTCT
>JAAAKQ030310746.1:0-10029 GCA_010016005.3 Zanna intricata
TGAATGAGGATGATGTGTATGAATGTGAATGAAGTGTAGTCTTGTACAATCTCAGGTCGACCAAGACTACACTTCATAGGGCTAACAACCTAGCAAAAAGAAAGTTTACTGTTTACCTTTTAAAATTGCAAAAAATACAGATTAAACAAAAAAAATCAAATGATAAGCTAATAATCCTCATATTAGTATGCTGATACTTTTTATAAGTCCTGTTTATCATAACATACGCATACAGGTCCATTAAATTAGTAAAATTCTCATTTTCAACTAAAAATTTAATGCTAATCTCCACGCTGCCAGCTTCTACTTATGTGTGAAATTCATCAGACAAAAAATATAAACATATATATATATATATATGTTTATATTTATATATATATATATATATATGTTTATATGATAGAGAAAGGGTGATCAGGCAGAATGAGAGATGGTTTTTTTTTTTTTTATTTCTTTATTTCTACATAAGATATTAACAGGTGAATCATTTTACAACACTCAAATAAAATTAGATTCCCAAATTATTTCCTCATTCAATATATATTTTATTGCATTACTTCTCAAGCTAAGACTAGAGGATAGCTACAGAATATATATGTTTATGATCAATACGCCGCTGTGGTTAATTTTGCAGTAATTTCTGAAATTTGAGTGCAACAAAAAACAAATTTGTATATGTCTTAAATTTTAACAAGAATACTGAGAGAGAGAGAGAGCGAGGGAGGGAGAGAGAGATTTGAAATGGATGAAAAGGCAAACTAGATCAGTCGGCCATATATTTTTAAAACATTAAAGTTTAATTAATTTGAAAATATAAGTAAGCTAAGAAATAGGCTAACTATAGGTAGTAGGCTAAATATAAGTTGCTAAGAAAGCAAAACCACATAAGAAAACAAAGGTTGAAATGCAAAAAAGTGATTGATAATACAAAATATTGTAAATATTTTGAAGTTAAAATATTAGCACACAAAAAAAAGGAAGAGAAAATAAAATAGCAACAAATTAATAAAGTTAATACAAAAAATACCTAAAAGGAGGGCGATGGTGAAATTAAATAAACAGGAAACAAACGGTGAAAAAAAGGAGTCGATAACCTGAGGGAATACATGAAAATAAAAGCTTAGACAGAACAATTCAAAATATGAGAGCCAACCGACAGGGCAGGGGGATTGGCAAGAGGAAAAAGGTTAACAATTCTGTAAGTATCGTTGATGGCAAGGCAGAGAAGAAAGAATAAAAATTATAGACAAACTAAATGAAAGCAGATGCTTTTGAGGAACTCAAAATTTTAAGTGAAAATAGAATGGAAAAGATATGGAGTAAGGGGACATTCCTCAGGACTCATAAATTAATAATTGTAATTATTTATTTTATAAACTTCACTGAAAATTTTCATTTTAATTACAATTTAATCATCAATCGCAAGAACAAAAAAAGAAATGTTGATCTGTGGTATACAATTTGTAATCAATAATTAATTTATATATTTTACCTCTAACTATTTTCAATTGCTCTGCTTAACAGATTTGTGGGCTGTTAAATTTAAACTGCTCATAAATGTTATTACCATTTTTTCCCCTAATAGATTTATATGGATTTGTATAGATTTATATGTGTTTGTGTTTTAGTCCAGTTTTCAGCAATTGATAACAGAATATTTTAAAATCTACCAAACACTATTACAGTTAAAGAATAAAGAACTGTAAATAAACAGAAATTTTCCTTGTTCCATAATAGTATTTGCAAGAAAAACCAAAGAAAAGATCGATCGGTGAATTCCAAAAGACCAGCTTTAATATAGATCAACAGTTCTTTACATTAACTTAATTATGAATGCCCTGGTTATCCATGGCCAACATAATAAACTACACTATAACTGCAATATTGTGGTAAAATTTTCGAATATATTTCTTGTTATTTTAAATAACTATTTTTTTTTTAAACTTTATAAAATTAGCAACAAAAATTATTTTTTATTACTAAATATTTACAATAATCTGGAGGTCCCGGGTTCGAATCCCGGTCAGGCATGGCATTTTTCACATATGCTACAATTCATTCATCTCATCCTCTTAAGATATACTTAACTGTGGTTCCGGAGGTTAAAAAAAAAAAAATAATATTTACAATAAGTAAAGCACCACACACCTTATTCATACAGTTATAAAAAGCTACCAAATAATTATTTTTCTAAATTTATTTAAAACTAAGTACACACAAAAAACATATATCTATTTATTTTACAACAATCAATAAAATAAAAATTCGAAATATGTAGTAAATACAAAACTAAGAAATATATGTAAAAGTAAAAAAGATATAGTTGCCTTTTAAGCAATACGAAGGTATTAACATGTAAAACAAAATATTGTGTTAAAAACTGACGGATGTGGTTACTGGCTACTGAATGCAGGACTAATTGCATAGAATCAAGCAATGGGATATTTAATATATCATATACAAATACCGCAAAAAAATATTGATAACCTGAAGCACATGGTAAAAATAGATATACTGTTTTATATATGTAACTCAAGGAACCACAAAGTAAGAGTAATAAAACATTTAAGAAATAATAAAGACAGAGTGTGCACAGCAACCTCACTTCGTGGTAATGCTGCTTTCTAAATAATTTTTGTTTTACCAACCAAGCTTTAAAATTGCAAGTATACAGAATATCTTAATATTACAAAGAAAGTAATTTATTAGCAAAGAAACAACCAAATGAAAAAACGAAAAATAAAATTCATAAAAATTGAAAATGTTGTGTACTAAACATTTTTGGTTAGAAAATATACCTTATTGATGCTTAAAATTAATTGGAACCTTTAATTGGCATTATTATAACAAACATCTCTACAGAGTAAATTGTTTTTTTAATTATGTTTGTTTCTTTATCAACAAATTATTTACATTGCCAGTTAATAAAATTAACTTTTCCACTATAAGTCTACAAACGATTGAAATACAGATGTATTGCCTCCGTTTACTTTCTAACATTATTCAACTAAATTTATTAGTGAAGAAAAAACTAAAAAAATTCCATATTGTGCCTCATTTTCAAACTAATTATGTGGTCAAATATTAAGACCAAGACAAATAAAGATAATAAAAAATTAAAATAACTTAAAATGGAATACCACGAAGCACTGACCTAACACAAAAGTAAATAAACAAACATCCGTATTCTGACTACAAATTAATAATTCACAAAACGCCAAAGCATCTTCGAAAAAAGCACTTCATGACAAAAATAAACTACAGAAATGTCGCTTTATAAACTTACTGCAAGGATGTACTATCGAGAATTAATAATCTCGATTAATTCAAGGAAAATATAACCTACAATAAACACAACACACACTTTAACAACTGGAATGTATTGCGCAACTCGTTGCAAATTCAGTCACTCATCCTCTAAAATCTAACGGTGGTCCGGAGGTTAAAAAAAAAAAAAAAAAAAAAAAAAAAAAAAGGTTGTTCTTATCTTTGTATTATTCTGACTAAGATTATTTAATAAACTGATGTACACGAATTTCCTGTTAATAGTGCTTTGTGCACTAAACAGAGCACGATACGTTTTAAGAATATTTACTATTGTTAAGTATGCCAAATGTAAATTTGCTGTAGAGATGCATATAGAAAATTGCACAATGATTTTAATCCAGATATACCTTTTTTACTCAAGTATAAATTTCCGTATTTCAAGCTATCAGCAGCGCAGTATTTTGGAAGGTTTATGAATAATTTTATTTACAGTACTTTATTACAGAAATATCTTCACAAACAGAAGGCTAATTTTTTCAGTATATATATCAATTTTAAACGCTTTCACTGAGCTGGGGGTGGAGATCTCCTACAACAGAAAACTGACGACTAGGAACGGGGACGCTGAATGCCTAATAGCACTGAAGCGGGCCTCGAATGTACAAGTTCAAGACAAAGATACCTTATTTTGCTGCAAAGTAAAGACATCAGAGCACGTGATACGAGGAGGACCACCTCAATGTCACCTCTTCCAGAGTTTTGGACACTCAAGCAACTATTTCTCGTGAATGTTGACTGCCTGAAATGTGCTGGGCAGTATGAAACAGTAATATCTGGCTAGCCTAGGGACTTCCCGGCCTCCCCTGGAGGCGGTCAACTAGAAAAAATTTCGGAAATTTTTCAGAGTATTTCCTCCAGGCGCTCCTAGGTCCGCTAGCCTAGGCTGAGGAGATTGATACCGAGACTGATGCAGTCATTACGGATATCAGGGCGACTCTGAGTACTAATATCCGAAAAGCCCGATAGACCATCGTAGGGACAAGTTTCTTCGGGCTATGTCTGAGGCAATACTCGAGATGCGAAGGCAACGACAAAATACCGTATCACTCTGGATCCTGACGTTAAACGCCTGCGCCAGCTTAACTCGCAAATTACCAAGATCATACGAATACTTGACTTACACAAGGAAGAAGCATGACAAGGAAGGATTTGTTTCAATCGCCTTCAGCAGACATGGAGTCAATTACGCCTCAGCGAGAAGCTGAAAGACCTCGAAACACGCTCTGCATGAGCGAAAAGAAGTAGTCTACTCGGACTAGATGCTTTTGCGGATATTCTGGAAGACCAGTTTACCCCGAACCCTGATTTTATAATGACGCCCGTGTAGCGAGGGTCAAAAACTTCTTGACAGACGACTAATTCCGAGAGCGATAGCCCCTCATGCTGACCTCCTTAGGGAAAGACATCCACCTTGTGACGATCACAGACTCCACAAAAGCCTGAGGGGTCGTCTTTTAGACTCTCTAAACCTGATAACACATCACAATCATCAATTTGGCCTCTATTAGGATGCCACCGATGAAAATGCCTCGGCAGACAATTTAGTATTGATTTATTATGGCTTCTTCCAACCACGATCACCTAGCATAGCTTACAACTATCAACTATCAAATTAGCAGATTCGCGGAAGCGCGAATCCATCCCTAACAACAAAGATTTCAGACAAAAAACTTTTCCTATATCAAATAGACTAATTAGAATTCCTTAAATTAGACAAAGCACTCAAATCTTTAAAGTACTAAGTGTTTTTAATCTTTAAGTGCTCAAAGTACTTGATTGAATCTTTAAACGCCAGAAACACTATTCTCGTAACAATAAAACAAGTGTTGATCTCAACAAAATAATTTTGTCCTACATTTCAATTTACTCAAAGTCCTCTTGATTTACTTAAAAATCAAGAAACAGATTCTCACATTTAATAAGCCTCTGATGAAAACATATTCTATCTCTCTCCGCTCTGCTCCGCTTTCGGGAGTGAATTCAATGCCTACATCCTCCCAACCGCAACTCTATCATAGAGTACTCCACACATCCATTCCATCCTAACAGTGAATATCTCAGTTAGCAGGGTCTTGATTTTAAAACGCCTATCTTCGCGAAGTAACAATCAAGACAGACTCCTAGCCTCCCCAGTTGCTATTATCTCTTTACATCAGGTTAATCGCGTGTGCGAGAACGAAGTCACTCGTCCATTAAGGTAACACGCTTACCAGGACAAAACTTCCGAGCAGGATGGTGTTAAGGTCGCGCTCCTGCGAAGTGTCCCATGTTGTGTGATTACAGGACTAGCGGTCATCTTTACTTCTGTTACCAAGTTGGACTACTACACATCCAGCTGGAAGACTGATGAGAGTCATGTGCTTTCTGAGTCAGGGAAAACCCTACGTTTCCTCAAAACTAAAGGCCGATTTCTTAGCTTTTAGTAGAAGATATTCGAGAGAATTCTCTTGCAACGTCTGACGCGATATATGAGGCCAGGAATCAGGCATCATCAGTTTGGTCTTCGACTAGGCCACTCGACTATACAACAGCTGCTGCGTATCGTGGACAGCGTGGCCACTGGTTTCATTCGAAGGAGGGTCATTGTGGTCGCCTTTCTGAATGTGGCTAAGGGTTCTACAGGATGTAACACGACGGCTTGATATACAAACTCTTATGCTTCCCTTCCTATCTGGTGAAGCTGCAGCTATGAGTATCTGAAGGGTAGAAAATTCCATGTGGCGGTGCGGGATTCGGTATCTTCAGACTGACCTACCATCGCGGGGGAACCGCAGAGCGGTTCTATTTCTCTTGCTTTTCACAGTATATATTTATGATAGCTGGGGTGAAGGCCAGCCTCCTCATGCTGATGATACCGCATTTCTTCTATGTGTTGTCTGCCGCCAATTTCGCGGAAAAGATGCTACAGGGGCAGCTGGACGAGCTGGAGAATTGGGGATCATGGTCAGTGGGGAAAGTTTGTAGCCGGGGAAGCCAAGTTGCGGCAATAGACCACTTCCTTGTTGAAATTCAGCATCTTATGGAGTTCTACTACCACTCCATTTCTTCCATATATACTTAAGGGTTAGCAGTTTCTGGCACTGTTCACTTATCAGGCACTGTTCTTCTTAGTTTCTGGGACTGTTCTTCATTGTTCACTTATTGAAGTGGACAATGAAACAATGAACACTGAAGAACTAAGAAATGGCAGAGCACCACTTCTTAGCTTTTTAACAGATTTTTGACAAGCTGTTACAATGCATTTATTTATCAGAAAGGGAGAACTTTACCAAATAATTTACCTTCCTCATTGTATCCCATCACAAGAAACATTATACAGGAAAATTTCAGCCTCCCTTGAACATTACTTGTTTCCTCACCACTAGGTAAATCTTTGACTGATAAAGTTGGCCAAAATCTCTTATAACTGTTGGGGTTTATTGGTTTTCTCAAGTGTACCAGCAACTACTGTAGGAATATTATTTGGGATTGATATGAGGTTCCCAAGAGTACCAGCGACATAACAGACCACTTCAGCAGAGCACGCACATACTGGAGCTAGGCTTTCATATAACTGGTTTCACCCTGGTCCACAGAGGATGATGTTTGAGACTCACTATGTAGAGTCATCCACCCATCAGCATAATAGTTTCCATCTTGGGTAACAGTTGCATTTCATAAGGTGTTGCAACACCACTGAGTGTAAGTGTAAGGAGAAATAGTGTAAGATGTTGCCTTGCAGTGTCAGGATGTGTGTTGTAAATCGCTTAGTGTAACTGGTTTATTGTATGAATATGGTGTAAAAGGTTCAGCAGCTTGTTGTGTAGTGGGAAGAAAAACTGCTGAGGCTAGGGCCATGGAGAAGAAGTCTTAAAGAATAAGACTCCCTGTCAGAAGAAAGGCAAGAAATGTTCAGGATATCCTCTATCCTTTACTGAATTGATGTATTCCTATGCTAAATTAAATTAAAATTTTATTTTTCAGGTAATATATTCTATCCATTCAGGTCTACGCCTTTCCATCTGGGGTGGACTAGAAAGTACAGCACTCCAAAAGATGGAAGTGATCCACAATATTGCCTTGCAGACAATCTTCAGAGCCCCATGATTCATCAGAAACACAGCATTTCGTAATGATGCCAGGATGAAGACATTCCACAAAGTTGAAAAGAACAAGCAAAGAAATTCTTTGAGATAGTGGTTGCTTCATAGTTTCAACACACATGAGATCTCTATTGGAAAGCTCCACAGCCCCAGGACATCAAAAAATGTCTGCATGCAATTCTGAAGAGCCTCCTTGAGGTAATGTAGTATACTCAGTTATTACAACATATTACAACTAAAATAATTATGAAATATTTGTTTTATCTTCTATTTTAGTTTTGTTCCAGAGGCAAAAAAATCAACCAGAGAAAATTCATCAAGCACATCATGGAGGAAGAAGGAAGCAGGGTCTCTACCTGCCTCTGTATTATTTTACCTGTTTTGTTTCTGTTTCTGACCGTTTTAGATACCACAACAGGTCATTCCAACCCAAACCTTTACTCAATCTTCTTTTTAAATCCAAGAAATAGCTAAATAAAAAGTGTTCCCAGACAGACAGACACAATTACACTGTAAACATTATTTTAAATGAAAGACTGTTTTTTTCAGAATTAATAAAGCTTTTTCTTTTGCAAAGGTATTCGGAATTAATTATTGATTCCTTCCTCAACGGAATGTCTGATAGTACTATTGAAAATAGAACTCGCTTTAAAATAAAACTGTAAATTCCTTAAGTTGATAATTAAATAATATATTCTGATAATGTCAAAACAAGATGGCTCACTATAATAATTTGTATTACTCAAGGCATATTCATAAAATAACGACCGTCGGCTTATATTTAAATATTAACGGATCTGAACACAGTTTCACACATGAAAGGTCATCTATCAGCTATTTACGAAGCCACTGCAGTTGTTTTGATTAACTAGTCGTTTGCCTGCCGATGAAACCAGATCGCAATCTCCGTGACAGTCGTTTCTCCCGCAAGTTGCGAAGTGCGCGCTGTGATAAGATTTTTGTGTACAAAAGGATCCACTGCTGAAATTCATCAGGAGTTGTGCCTAATGTTTGGTTCTACAGTAATGAGTGAAGTTAAGGTTAGCCGATGGTGTCAAGATTAAAAATGCCTGCACAAATGTGCATAACAAAGATCGGATTGGCAGGCACAGTGTTCAGACCGACGAAAAGGACTTCATTTTTTGACACCCTTTTCATGAAAAAGAATTTGGTGATCCACATTTCATGAAATGTTGATCAACAATTACAGCTCACGTACGGGTCATCACATCGCTGCCTTACCAAGAAGAAGATTCAAGATTTTCGTCTGTAACTTTTTGACCACTCTCCATATAATCCCCATCTTGCATCAAATGACTACTTCCTATTCTTTTATTTGAAAATGTGGCTTGGTGAACAATTGTTTGAAAACTATGAGGAACTCAAGACTGCTGCTGTCAACCCGTTCAATTCCCAGGCAGCGAACTTCTATGCAGAGGGGTTAAAGAAACGGGCAGCTTTATGAAAAGTGCTTGAAACTGAATGACGATTATTTGGAAAAGTGAATTAGATATGTAGTAAACTCAAACTGCAACTAAAAACGAATTCAGTCAGATATGCTTATGCATATATGAGGTAGACGAGACAAAAAATGTTTTAAGGTTAATCTATATATAGTGTTTTACCTATGTTTTGTCTGACCACATCTATTTAGGAAAATAATACCTATAGACGCAAAACAGCTGAATGAAGATATCCATTGCCCAAAAAATTTATCGGTTGGAATACAGTTTATTGTAAAATGTAAGTTAACATGGACTCTGTTTATGAACTTTCATCTCCCTTGACATGTTGTCTCCCTTGAATAACATGTTAAATAATGCGGCAGTTTGAACTATATTAGTAGCTTTATTTCTTTTGTTTTTAGTTTTACATTTACATTCATTAGTAAATATTCCACATATTATTTTTTTCACCAAGATGTTTAGTTTAAAATAGTGATCATATGAATTTATTGACTTGCATCACAATTGTCTATGTTTATGTTAAATAAATTCAGAAGAATATATAATCGAGAGAAAAAAATGAAGTCTGCACAGTTTTTATTAAAAATTACCAAGATGTAGTTCCCAATGCTACAAAAGCCAATTTAACTGAAAACAGAGCTTAGAAAAAAATCGTTAAATGAATTCTATTCATTTCTGTATCAAGGAGAGCGCATATGTAAGTTTTCTCTTTTGTATTTCAATATGCCTGCTTTTATGAATGATCAGGAAACTTCAAGAGTAAATCAGCAACATAGACAACATTCCAGAAAAATAGGTAAATTATGTTACAATGCATTCAATGATTATATCATTGTGATAATTTTTATTAATAGCCTTAGAACTAATAGAACATAATACATACAACTGGTAAACATTAATGTAATGTGCATGAAACACAATTTGTATTTGGTTAGCAATCAAACCTAATTGTTTAAAATGCACACCCAGATCACAAAAATTAATTCCCTCACTCAATTAATCACCATATTTTATGTAATCTATTGCATGAAATGGATCCTTTTTTTTTTTTTTTTTCTTGAATAACCCATTTAGAGAGCACGCTTAATCAACTTTTTAGCCCATGCTTCTTTCATTTTTCTAGAATGGTGTTCTTTGTCTTCTTGAGTCCATTT
>JAAAKQ030310757.1:0-10028 GCA_010016005.3 Zanna intricata
ATAATGAATTTACTTCTATTTCCTAAATTTCTTTTTTCCCTTTTGTACTTTTGCAGTGGTATGCATTACTATCCAAGCCTCTTAATTATCCCTTTTATGATTCTTTTAAAAATGTGTTTTCACAGCATAAAATGGCCAATTCAGTTAGGAATTAAAAAATGAGCTTTATAGATTATACTACTGAAAAAAATATAAAGAAAAGCAACTTAGATGAAAATGATTTTAAATTTTAATTGGAAATTTTGTAAATTACAAATAAAACTGGTTACTGATGAATAACAAATAGAATCAAATTCAAGTGACAATCCAAGTGAACTTGGAATGATAAATAATACAAATATTAAATGTAATATTAAAGTTATTTTTATCTGCAGGATTATAAAAAAAATTAAATCTTATTCAGTTATACATGGAGAGGTACTTTTTCAACAAACGTATGAAATGTAGTTACAAAGAAATTTCATAAGTAAACAGTGATAGGTGCAGAATGATAATATGAGGTGACAGGTTCTAATTAAATGCCAAATTCTATTCTCATTTAATAAAAGTGAAGATGCTCGATTTCAGTTTTACATGAATTGGGAAAATAATTTATAAATCATCTATATTTATAGTAATAAACTGATAATTATGCAGATACCCAGCAGGCACGGTAGGGCATGTGTCATAGAAAACTAAACAGAGGATTAGGGATGTACCTGCAGTTTGTACCTACAAAAGGTTTGATGTAGTGCATTTTTAGTTTAAATATTCCTGTAAAAATTATTAATGGTGATAGTAAAGAGCATCAGAAATAGAACTAAAATGATTCCTGACCGATATACTGTATAGTTCCTTGATGTTGCTAGGCAAAAGACCAGTATACTTTTAAATATTGTTCAGATTTATGTTTTATGGTGTCAAAAATAGATTTACTTAATGCCATGTGTTTTTAGAATATTTAGGGTAAGACAGAAGCTCCTTTTAAATAGATAGTAAAAAAATTTGATGAAAGTTGTATCCTTAATTTTTTTTAGATAATCAAAAGGACATCTTGAATTTAATTTTGTAGAAAAAACTGTTGAAAAATAAGATTCTTTAATTAAGTAATTATCTAAATTATTATTTAAGTGAATCCACAAAGAAAAATAAAATGAAAGGTTGTTTTAAATAAACAGAGCAAATATGATGAATTAACGAATCACAAATATCTCTATTTAAATTTAAAAAAATTGCAATAAAAATAATAAACTTGAAGAAAACTGGTGAAATTGTATAAACAGCCTGTTTAGTAACTTATAAACATTTAATAATAAATTATTATTATTATTATCCTTTTCCTTAAAATCAATTATATTTTTATTTAACCTCTTTGAAGACATTTGTAAGTTAATACTTGATAATTAATTTACGTTACACTTAAATATAAATATTTAACTGTAATACAGCAGAATAAATGATATACATAAAATACCCACCAATTTGATGAATAAGCTTTTTAGTAGTATAATTAGTGTTAGTAAGTTAATAAAGTTAGTATTAGTAAAACAATTTTTTTATAATAAAGCAGTTACTATATTTCTAAGCTACATAAAAAGTACATGCAATTACTACATAATTATTCTATGTATATTATTAAAATTGCTGTATTGCAAACAAAAATGTAAACATAATATGTATACAAAGTATAAATTAAAATTTTTATATCTTTCCAAAGAGGTTAAAGTTAATTATTTAATTTAAAGGTTATGAAAATAATACTATTAATATTTTTGAAATATCCTATTATTTATAATACATTTAAAAAAAACAGAGAATTCATATAAAAAACAAAATTAACATCTAGAATTCATGATCTAATTTATTGGGAAGTATCCTTTGAATAAAAATGTTTCACATTTTATCATATTGTTTCATAACATCATTAGAAATAGAACTTATTTAAAAGTATGTAGAATGTATTCATGTTGAAATAAAAAAATTAAATGATATTATAAAAATAAATGGAACTCTTACAATACATGGTCATTTGACTACTTGCTTCAAGCAATGAATATAAAAACTGGAGTAGTATGTTTCGTACTAATGAAGTTTAAAGGGATTTTCACAAATGGCTATGTACATAATGAAATAAATTCAATAAAATAATTGAAATGAAAAAGAGAAATTTGAGTGCAAATTATAGATGATTTCAATTAAAAATTTATTTAAAATTATTAGCTAGCTGTATGATATGAATCTAGTGACAAGGAAGGTATAGAACATCAGAACCTTAACCACCAAAAACATTATCTATCAGTGTTAAGAATTATTTTTAAAAAAAATATTAAAGCATAGACTAAAATTCGCTTAGAAAAGAAAACAAAAGAAAACTGAAAGTGATAAAGTAATTTAAAAAGTTATTCGCTTATTATTTCTTTCAACCTAGTCGTCCATATAATCAGAAATAAATAAATAAAAAATATGCACTTGCTTGAAAATAATTTAAAAACGTGATTAAACTTTTTGAATGTATTACACATTATTCGGAAATTTGTGTGCTGGTAGGTAATTCACTAAAGATGGTAATGGATCAAACCAAAATATTGAAAATGGATTAGAACAAATTTTATTTGGATTTGAATATATTTGTATATTATATTGATATTTATTAATGAACTGACAAAATAAAATAGATTAAGGCAAAATATCTAAAACATTATTGGTTGATTATGCAATAAAATAGCTTTACAAAAGATTTCTTATCAGGTTACAATTGAGAGACACAGAAAAGAATGAAGTTAACTACAACTGATGTTCAGGAACATTTTAGAAATGTAGGAAATAAAAATTAATTAATAAATTTAATATAATTAATTAAAATAAAATACAATTTATTATTATAAACTCTTGAAAAATAAATGAAGAATATATTCTTGATAATAAAAAATAATATTAGAAGTAATAATAAATTTTTTTTTCTATAACTTTCTAGAGAATTAAAGATAAAAGGAATTGATCAATGTATAACTAAAAATGTGTGGATGTCCAGTACGATTTGGTTCAGTAATTTTGTACTGAACAAAAAAAAAAATATATTCTGATTGTTCTAGTAGGGAATTAAAAACATGTTTCTTTCAACAGAGTTTCTAAAAAATATTTGCTGTTTCAGCAATAATAAAGTATTCAAATCATCAAACAGTGAAATTAGATAGTTCCTCTGAGATATTCATTGTATTAAGGTATTTGTACTTATTTTCAGTAGACCATTAAAGATAGCCAAGTGCAAGAAAAAGCATGTCTATTCACTACACATAAGTTACATTTGCTATTTATACAAATAATGTATCCAGATGTAATATAAAAATAAGGCAATTCCTATAAAATTATTGAAAATATTACGACATTTTATACTTTATTCTTGAATAAATTTTAGTTCATACATAAAACTGATCAGAAATAAATTTTGAAAAATGTTGCCATAATGTATCTACATAAAAAAAATTGTATCAAGCAAATTTTGAATAAACCAAAATTCTTTTTTTTTGAATAGAATTTAAATTAAAAAAAAAATTATTAAAAAACGAGATTCCACGCAAAAAAGTGCAACATATGAATTCTAGAAACGTACTTTAAAAAACGACTTTGAAGTTTAAATCTCATTTTCATTAAATTGTAAATTAAAAAAGAAATATTTAATCTAAAACCGATATATTAAAAAAAATCTATGTTGTGTACAATAAAATAAATTAAATGTTCCTCACTTTAAAATAATGTCCTACATTGTGTGGTTTTCTTTTCTAGAAATTCTTCAGTTCCACACAAACAACATGCACACAGGTAAGCGATTTCGACGACACTGAGAGATGTCGCTTAATTGGTACAACGTTAAAAGAATGCACAAACAACTTTATTACTTTTCTGAGTTTCTGATTGGTCAGTGATATCAGAGTTGTTTACTCGTTCGAACTCGAGCGACTCCCTCATGACGTACCTCAACTAGTACGACGTTAAAAGAATAGACAAAAGAATTCAAATACAACTTATTGCATTTCAGTGCTTCTGATTGGTGAATGGGATACAGTTGTTTACTCGCTCTTACAACCCCCTGATGACGAAACTTATGTAATGTTTAATAAATAATTACTTTAAAATATAAATTTGAAACATATACCTTGAAATAAAAAGAAAGATCAAATTTCAAAATGATTATATTTGCATTTTACCTGGATTAAAATATTATTTTTTAAAAGCAACATTATGCCTTCAGAACTGCCAATCTAGTTGAAAATTAACAGAATTTTTTTTTAGTAGCAATTTACAGAACTGAATATTGTTGTGTGCACTTTGTTTTGTATTTATTTTTTCTATTAGGAACAGTAAGAAAGAAAATTTGATAATGAAGAGAATACTTAATGTTTTCTAAGACGAAAAAAGGTATTGTTTGTTCAATTAATATTAATGAAAATTGTTAAATATAAAATGTATTTGGTTATAAATTATTTTCCAGACAATAATTTTTTTTTTTAATTTAAATTGAATACCTTATAATAAATGATTAAAAAAATACATTTTATAAAAACATTTGCATTGAAGAAATTCGAAAAATTCAAATTGGCTAAGTATGGTTACTGCAGTCAGCTGTTTATCTCTGTTGTAAGGAAAGTTAAATCCGCGCAGATATTTTCTCATTATTAAAGCTTGGTTTACTGATAATAACCTTTTTTTTATTGTAATGGAATAGTTTTTAAGTAAGGAAGTATTTAAGTTTATTATTTAATAATATTATCTAACTATATACATTTCGTTAAAATCATGTTTGTAATTTTCGTTTAAGTTAAGAATAAATTTTAATCTGTCGAAGTTTAATATAGGATAAATTTTTATTCTCTGTCAAAATAAAAATATGATTTACAATCATAAGTAAAAGAAATACTATATTTATAACTGTATAATTTCTAAACCGGATTATTTACGTATTACAGTCCTTCATTTAAAAACCAAAACCTCAATGAAAGTAGTGCTTAATAAAATACTTTGTTTCCTTATAATCTCTTAGTACATTCAGGAATATACTAATTTTTAACTAAGTCTGTTTAATCAGACTATGAATGACTGACCTAATCACAAACAAAGAAATCGGTTAAAGTTAGGAACATTAATGAATGCATTGAAACAAATATTTTTCCAAAATTAACACAGTATATAATACCCAAATAAAAATATTCTATAATAATTAAAATTTATATAATAATATTAACATTTGTCAAACTAAATGGTTTTTAAATTCTATATTATATTTAAAAAATGTTTTTTGTTAATTATTAATTATTCTATTATTGTTATCTATTAACAGTAAAAAAAAAAAAGATTAATTTAAGTGAATAAATAATAGTAAATTAATTAAATAACTTTTCACATTAATATTAGTTTTTATTATTGAATTCTTTTTACTGAAATAACAGAGTAGTAGTAATCATAAACATTTATTTTATCGTTTTCTTTTCACTTGTACTGTGTTTTTCCCATGTTTGATTAGAAACAAAATCATATAATTTATCTTATTTCAATATAAGTGTATATACATATAATTCATAACTCACTCATCACAAATAAATTCAACCCATTTTTCACAGAGGTATTACTTACCCATGCAGGTATGATTTCTGAAATATTGAGATTAATTTGCATGTAAGTGGTTTTAATTATTTTTGAGAATTAATAATTTGTTCATACTTTACTTTGTTAAAAAACAGTTTACCTAAAAAATGTTTTGGTTTCAAAAGAGATAATTACTGACTGCCAGTCACTTATTGAGACTGTTTTTGGGTGATTAAGAACTCTGAAACAAATATAATTAAGGTTGTAATTGTAACATTAATTACCATTTAGTTATGTACTTAGGTTGTTGGTGATAGTGAATTCTCTGTATGATGAATAGTTAGTATTTAGAATACATAAAACTGTTATCAGACTTGAGGCAAGTTGTAATCCAATTTTATTTTGAAAGAAATTTTATTTTGAATGAAAGAAAATCATAATCTTTCTTACACATTTTAATCGTAATTTTTAGGTTGTAATAGAAATAATGAAGCAATAATAACAATAAAATAACTTATGTACTGCCTGAGTACTTGCCTATGTAATAATTATTGAAACTAAAATAGAACAATTGAATGAACTGTGAATGAAGCAAAATACGTTAGGTTTATACAACAAATAATTTCTTACCCAATTACCATATTTTTGTATATTCAGGTAACATGACTGATTTATCAGTGTCTTAAATAAATTAATCAGAAACACATCACTTTATCCATCAAGGTATGACAATCAGAATTCTTTCACTGATGAGTTGGGTTTGGTACAAAAACAATTACATTTCTCAATCTTATATATTTTTAAAATTTTCTGATCTGGAGTAGTAAAAGACAAACATAATTCAGGACAACTAGCAATGAAAAATTGGGATATGATGGCTGATGAGACTTTCTACATTTAAATGAAAAGGAAATTCCAGAGTGATCATTATTATGAAAGGATTTTCTTCTTTATGTTAGTGACGATTCTAAAAATAAATTTCCAGTTCTTGCCATCCTTTTAAACTATTGTGTTTATGAAATCTAACAAGTTCTTGAAAGTTTTCACAATTTTATACTCTTAGTTTGCATAAATGTTGCTCTGGCAGGAACGATTTTCACTTACAAGGAACCATGACCTTTAACATCTTTTTAATCCAAAATAAAAATTTTTTATCCAACATTCATATTAACAGAACATGAATTTGACCAAAACAAAATTAAAGAAAATTTGAAAACAAAAATTTGTTAATCACATTATGTTTAAATATAAGCATATGTGTTTTTTGAAGTGAATCTGCATTTTAATATCATTCATTCATACCATTCTAATATAAAACACAAGATGAAGGAGTTTTGTAGTTCTTCTGAATGGAATTTCAATATCATTTGATTATTCAATTCATGAAGGTACCTTTTTAGATTCATATTTTAGATGCAAATTATTTTATATCCTGATGTTTCAAAAATAATTATGCTCAATGTGTATTTTGTGATTATTAAGATGGGGAATAAGGGTTGAAAAATTGCTTCATAATTCACACCTTTGCACGGCTGAATGATATCTTTATGAAGACATGGGTTATATTTATGTATTAATGAGTGTCGTTGCAGTTCAATACACCCAGCCCGGGTAGAACCAAAAAATATTATGTAGAGTGATGAATCTGGTTTGGAGGACCAAAAGTATTTATGGTGATACTGAATAAATTCTTATGAGTAAAAAAAAATGAAAAAACTTATGAATATAATCCAACACAGCTTATGAATAATAACATCACTTATGAGTGAGTACTTGATGATCTAACTGTAGACTTACTACTTACGACTGTGACTGACTACTTACTCCATCGACTACCATCAGGCTTCTGCAGAACTAGATAACTAATCAAAGCAAAGAAAAAGATACTGAGCCAAATGGTTAAAACAAGAACCAATCAGATTATCATTACAAACAAACTTAACATGACAGCCTGCCAAAATTGGGCGATTTTGAATACAATATTTTTGCCTTATAATAATATTTTACATTTAAGATTACATTATCCTTATTTAAAAATACACAAAATGTTTTTGTAATAAAAATAACAATCATAATCTTATGTATAATGCAATTATAATCATATATTATAATAATAATATTATTATTATATAATATAATATATATATATATATATATAATTATTATTATAATCATATATTATAATACAATCATAATCTTACGTATAATATAATTATCAATTTGTTTTAACAAAAAGAAGAGTACAAAAAAAATTTCTTTCTATATTTATGCTATTTAACTATTAGATAATGATAGTAAACACAACTTATGAATTGGTGGCCTACAAAAAATACCATTTGAGGTACGAATATCTACAACCCTGACTAAGTTATCTGTTCCAGAAAGAGTGTTGGTGACAATGCCAAATTTTCAAAATAACGGAGAAGGATTTTCATCACAAAGTAAAACTAAATCCCCTTTACTAGATTTCTATTGGGAAATCGCCATTTATTATGTTGTTGCAATTGATGAAGGTCTTTAGACCATTAATCCTTAGACCATTTTTTCCAAATGGAATGAATAAATTTTTGTAATAACTGCCATTTACTTAAATGATTCTTAGGAATTTCAGTAAAGTCTGGGTCAGGAATTGACGTAAGAGGAGAGCTGATTAAGAAATAGCCAGGAGTAAGTGGTTCTGGGTCCTTCGGGTCATTAGAAATAGCAAAAAGGGATAGAGAGTTAAGACATGCTTCAATTTGAGTTAAAATAGTGTAAAGTTACTCAAAGGTAAGAATAGTCTGTCCAACGACACTTCGTAGATGATATTTCACACTCTTGATGATGCCACTTTCTCATAAGCCTCCGAAGCGAGGAGAGGAATGGGGAATAAAAGACCATTTGAAATTATTAGATGCTGAAAATGATTGGATAGCAAGATTGAAATTTTTTGACTTGAAAAATTCAAATAATTCATGAAGGGTGTTTCTTGCAGGACGAAATTTAAAAGCATTATCTGAATACATTTGATTACAAAGACCTCTATGAGCAGTGAATCACGTAAAAGATGCAATGAAGGATTTAGTTGTTAAATCTGAAACAAGTTTTATGTGAATAGCCTTAGTGGATAAACAAATAAAAAGTGCGTATATGACTTTGAAAGAGTTTTAGATTTCTGCCTGCCATGACAAATCATGATAGGACAAGCATAATCAATAGCACAATTAGAGAAAGCTCTCAAACAAACTTAACATGCTTATGTTGAGCAAGATTTGAATTAAATACATACATTTTTCAAATGTATATATAAATATATACTAAAATAAGATAAAATATGAATTAGGGTAAGAGAGTAAAAACATAGTATAAGTGAAAATACAAAAAGAAAAAAAGTATTAATTATGACAAAACACTAAAAATAATATATAATATAATAAAAATAATTATAAGAAAGCACTAAAATAAAAAATTTGGATGCATAATTGACTTTTAAATTAATATATAACCCTATAAGATCAATGCTAATTTGAATTTTGAAAATTGATTGATGTGTTCAGTAGTTATAGCCTTATAAATTTTAGTACAAAAAGGGATTTTTTGACTTCATTTCTATCAACTAACATGAAATAAATGTAATGTGCTCTCTTCTGATAATAAAAGATAGAAAAGTTTATGGTATATTGTAAAAGTCGTAAGTTTTATGTGCTCATAAAAGAAATTTTGTTTGTGTTTCAAATTAGATTCATGTTGATTAAGCAGATATTTTCCTCTTATTATCCAGTTATCAAGATGAATTATAAAATTATTTTTATTTTATATGAAATTGTGCTGCTCTGCTATTTAATTATGTTGTTTGTTATAATGTTCTGACATAATGAGTAGATTAACAATGTAGATGCCTAACAGTGGCAGCTGAGTTTATGACTTGTACAAAAGTTTCACACGTACTATTCGACGCAGCGCTTTTTTTATTCTAATAAAGAGTAAATTGTAATCAATCCAGTCATTTAAAATAGGATCCATGTTATTTTTTAAAATGAAATTCACTGATGCAAACGAAATTACATTCAATTGTATAAACCACAATTTACGTATTATTTAAACCAACTCAATTATGATATATTTACAAGTTAAAAAATAAACCTAAGAGTGTGGTTTCCTTTGTAAACTAGTTGGATGTTTTTGTGTGTTTTCCTCACACACTCAGCTTACAAGTTTTGTAAAAATTTTAATAGGTAGTTTGTGAATGTAGTCTAGTAAATGTTTATGAAGTGTGTTGAGAGGAGGCGTGAGGAAGTACAATCAAAGATTTGCTCAAATGACAATCAAATCACTATGATATAAATTATAATTGCCTTTTTTTTCTACATAGTAAATCTAAAAAAAAAAAAAAAAATTAAATTAAAATATAAGTATTGTCATAAAATTGACAATATCTCTGCTTTATCTAGAGATACTGGGTTTGAATCTCTGTCAGGTATGGCATTTTT